>APFE030154919.1:3101-47291 GCA_000404065.3 Pinus taeda | reverse complement strand
AGAGTTTAGATTTCCCGATATTCGTTCTAATTAACATATTAGTCAATTTTATAAAGATGAAATTATAAACAAAATTAACTTAACTTTTTACATTAACCATAAGAATTAGTAATCTCTTCGTTTACCGTAAATTTGGATTTATATTTAGTAAATAAATTAATAAAAGAATAAATTACAACTCTATACTTACCTATATTTATTGATATCCTAATTAATATGATTAATTTTGACCAAAAAAAATATATTATTAAATAATTCATTTTATTTTTATTTATAGGATAACCTTTAGAATTTTTAAAAAATAGAATTATATATTATTAAATCTTAATATTATAAAAATAAAATTAAATAAAAATAAAAATAAAAAGAATATTAAATTTATTAATTTAGTTTTGACCTGGACCTTGTGTCCAAATTAGCCGTTATGTAGCCATTGGAGTCTCTGCTCAGTCTATTTAACTTGCTAAGCCAGATATGTGTCTTCAACTTGTCCTGACGATGAACCACACTGGTTGGTTCGAAACGCGTCGACAAATGTCTTTTTGATGTGATTTACGCCGAAGCTCTTCTTACAAATTTTATTTTTCTCAGGTACAATGAAATTAATTTTTTTTACAAAGACCGACCATTGCAACAATTTCAACACCAAGCAATGTAGGATTTTAAACACAAGCCCAAGATCTATTTGTGAAAAAATAATAGACTAGCAGGTACAAAACAAGAGAGAGAAAGAGAGAAAAATTGCTTAGAAAATTGACTAAATAACCAAAGAGATAATTCAACTTACATAAGAGACATGATATGAAATCTGATGATATATTATTGCTGAACATGAATATAATATATAGACTCTCCTCGACGAAGAACCAATTCGAATTAGGTTGGGATACCCTTGTGCATGTACTCAGTTAACTACAGTAGTTTCCTAGAATAGTTAGAAAGCAAAAGTGGAGTGGGAGAATCTTAAATTAGAAAATATCTAATAAAAGAGTTAACTGAAAGAAAGTGGGGTTAGAAATCAGTTAGAACTGATGTAGCAACTCACACATGCAATCAATAGCCATGCAAACTCCAAAAAAGGAATTGAAAGTCAACAAAAAAGCTGATAGGTGAGTGGGGAAAGTTCTGGACAACGTGGTTTCACAAAATAAGAGAGGGAATTTGTATTATGTAATATGGATCTTAGGGATGAAATAATGGAGAGGAAATCTCCATAATAGAAAATGCTAAAAATAGGAGATGATCTCAAATGATAGGGAATGTCTAGTAGTGAAAGAAAAGTGGTCATATGTGGCCCTAATAATGTATGGAAGAGGGTCAAATGATGGCTTGAGTGTAGGTTCTGATGAACTTCTGAGTGCGATGTATCCCAACAAGCAAAACATCCACAAAATATGAAGTGTGCCTATGTCATAAGGAGAGTGTTCCATCTAGTCAAGATCCAACCGTCAAAGGAGACCCCTCTAAGTATGGAAATATGCAAAATAGAGCCAAGCGCACCACCTAATCAAGCCTTAAATCCCATGATGAACATATCCAAGTATGAAAAGTAGCCCAAGTTAGAGTGCTCACATTAGGAAGACTCCAACCATAGGAAAAACTCATCCAATATGTCAATGAAGATGGTGGAACAATTTAGAAAGAGGTCAATCTCCATGTGCAAGCCAAGAATGAGGTCAAACAATCATTAAACTACTGCAATCATCCTTCACATGTGTGCATTAGGTGAGTACTCCATGTAGAGCGATAACATGGTTCGTAACGATGTGTAACAAGCATGAAAAATACCAAGATCTCCTAAGGTGCTCACTCTAGGGGCCCTCATCGTCATGTGGGGAAAAACTCTACAGTTAAGCGCGCTTGAGCCAGAGGAGTTCTGGGATGGGTGACCTCCTGGGAAGTCCTGGTTAACGGGTGCAAGCCCCGGAAGTGATGATTGATGCTATGTGATTCGTTCTCCACATTTCACTAGTTTCAATCCCACTTCTTCACCCCTGGGAGCATCACCCGATGCAATGAGTGCTAAGTGAACTATTCAAAAATCATGAGAAATTAGTCAGTTACGACTACCTCTCATGGAAATGGTCATACGTTTGAATGACTTACTTAACGCAGTTGAATCCCAAAAATGATATCTAACAAATAATTGTCAAAGCATTGTGATCTATTACAACATAAACATTATAGAATCAGATATATAATAAACAAATGAAAGCATTCACAATCACACAATCAATTGGGAAAAATCTTGAAGAACTTTATTAATAATAAGTGTAGAGCTATAACTAGGGTCTCTCACACCTCTAATTATTCCACATTAATAAATCAATCCGGGAACGTTTTGTTATTGTAAAGAGTAACTCAATCCAAGGCTATTTGTCTGAGTAATGCTTAGTAGTATAGTGTTCAGAAGATACAAAAGAAAACAGATGCTAAGCTGTAACTGAACTAATCCAAAAGATAGAATCACACAAGACAGTTGATCAGTCAAGGGTATGGAAGCAATAACCCATCCCTCTAGAAACTGATAAAAAGGAAATTAGAGCATGGACTTATAGGTCTGGGAGCTAGGCAACGTCTTGCTGAGGCTCACTATAGCCTTAGACCTTCTCTCACACCAAAACAATGAAGGCAGGTAAATGAAACAGAAGAAGGTAAAATGGAACAACAAAATGGAAATGGAACAACAATAAATGGAACAACAGTAAAATGGAACAGCAGTCGAAAGAACTGAATCTTGCGAGTTAAAACCAACTGATTCACACTCTTCTTTTCTCTTCAAAAAAACTAGATAAAATATACTTTATGAAACAACATTCCTTGATGAATTATGGAACAGCAAGCATCAACTATATATACATGTTCTATACTATTATAGTAATCTGAGAATGATGGATGATATAACTATGTTTCTAAACAGAGTAACATTACTTTCAAGTCCCAACAAGTATTATTTCACATGGATCTAATGACAGTAACATTCATACCGACACTCTGCTACAGAAATAGTTGATTAAAGACGCAATTCAACCTTGAATAGATCCAGTTATACAGTGCAGAGTCATTACATGGAGAAATCATTCATATATTGATCATAATAGAGCATAGCATATCATATGAAAGATGTATCAGATTACTGAGTAATAAAGATAAACAAACCACACACAAATCACAGTATAATGATACAAAAGCAAGTGTCCTTCGGAGCCAGGCCCTTAGCCAATGGTACACCGCCTTAGATTACTCCAGACGCAGAGATGAAATAAACACCAAGTCTTTTATATTAATGCATCAACAAATGTATAACAAAACCAGGTCTCAGTGAGACTCGATGATCAAAGTTTTGTTCTGAAACTTAAAATTATAAAAACAATAGTCTCCTTGCTCAATGACGTTGTTCCTTTATATAAAAGTAACGACGGAGGTATCTAGATAACAAAGATAATTAAAACAGTGATCCCTCAGGATCGAACATCCTGAGGGATTCGCCAATTGGTTAATCCTTCACTTTTCTTTCTCGCGTTCACCGACTCGGTATCCCTCCTTCCTTTCCCGGGCTATTCAACTCTGATTTGCTTGATCTTGTTCGCATCCGGTTCCCTTCTGGTCGAACAACAATTATTCTTCCTCTGCTTCTCGCTTTTGGACGACAACTCCTTGCTTCCACGTCTTCCTGCATAGAAAAACGACAATTATTAGTAATTGAGCTTCCTTTGTCAATTCTTGCACATTTTATTAAAATCCTTTATCTCTTTTGAATTTACAAGGCAAAAAAGGTTACAAATATTATTGAAAAGCCACTAAATTGCTTGTCAAAAGCATACCTTCCAAGTGCTCCACACACCCCCCTGCTTACCCTGTTTCATGCCCTCATGAAAACATTATAGTTGACATTCAAGGCGGTGAGAGAATAGGCCGGAGAGGGGATCTCACGAGGAGGCCGACAACCGTGATGAGCAACTAGATTATCAAAGAACTGATTTATTTGATCCGCAGGCATTTCATACAAGGCCTGATATCCGGGTGCAGGGTGCCAAATAATTGGACTACGAAATCGATACCCCAACCAGGATGGCCCTGCTTGAAGAATCCATTCCCAATAAAGGTTCAATCCGCTGGCAGCCAGCTCAAAATTCTTGTATTTGAATGGTTCCCTGAGCTGGATGTTTGGGCTAGAGGTCCGGTATCGAAATTTTGCAGCATCGATGGCAAGGTCTTTAATAGTCAGGAAATATTCCAGACTATGTCGGATCAAGTCTTTGTGCACGGGTCCTAATATCTCGATGACACCCAGGATCCTCATAAGGCTCCTATGCTCTCTCCATAGCGTCACTGGGTCTCTAGGTTCGGCTCGTACCCATAAGTCTAGGCTATTCTCCTGTCTCTGAAAGGTGTTATAAGCTTTGAGCCATTTCAGCTAATTAACCCCAAATGAGATAAAGGCTTGGAATTGTATATCGTCAACAAAAGGGCCAGGATTTAAATCAGTTTCCTGGTCTAGCATGAGGTTGTGCAAGTAAAACTCGCACAATAACTTTTGAACCTTAATTCCGTAATGCTTGCAACAATCTATAAAATCATTAACAGTGTTGATGTGGATAGGTGCACCTGCCCTAATGGCTTTTATTTTCAATCGCAAATATCGTTCAAGCAAAAATAAAGCATAATTTTTAGCAGGGGCCCTACAAGTCAAAACGTCATTATACAAGGAACACACAGTGTCCATCTGCTTAACAACATTATCTAATCGACGAGTTACCTTAGCAACCTTTTCTTGTTCCTTTTGCCATCCTTCGAAGGCCTGGCTCTCGGACTGACTAATATCCCAAAGTTGCTGTTGTAGCTCTTCGTATTTCTCCCGGGGTACTGTTTGTTCTCGTAGCTGCTCAACTTCTTGCTGAGCTTCCTTCATCATTTTGTGCAAGGTCCTTTTTTTTGGATCCTTTTTCCATAAAGCCGTAGACACTAGGAGTTTAACCTGGACCTTTCTATTATGCTGCTTAGAGTTTAGGACCCGAATTACCCCTGAGGGTGGTGCTTCTGTTTGGGTCTCTTTGCTTTCTGTTTCTTTCTTAACACGAATAAAGGGTTGATGTGGTCCTCCTGCCATCGAAGCCTCTTGTTGTTCTATTGGAATGTCTATCCATTCTTCAGGGTCAGATGGAACAACAGTCTATCCCTCCACGATATTTGGAACAACAGTTTGTTCTTCAATGTCACTTGGAACAGCAACCTGTTCCCCGTTGTCATTTGTAACAGCAGACTGTTCCTCAGCAGTAGGTCTCCTAATGGGGTTTGGACCAACAAAACGAGTATAGGTCTGTCGCCTTCTTGTCCTCCGAGTTTTTACTGCAGTGGCCCTCCTCCTTTTCCTTGCAGTCCTTTGTATCCTCAAGTTGGCTTTCAAAATTCGAATTTGCTGTCGGAGCCTGGCTATAGTGCCCAGCAACCTCTACTGTTTCTTCCTTCATTTCTTAATTTCCTTTGCCTTAGTAGAGGGTTTGATCCTTAAGTCTGCTCCTTCTTCGTCTGGGATATCTTCCAGCGTCTTGGGGACAGATTGTCCTTGATTGGTGTCTTCCATTTCATCATCATAACCAGGCAGGTTTTCTTCTCCTGCCTTTTCTTCATGTGCTTTCTCAGGTATATCTTCCTCCGTGGGTCTGTCAGGGATGCCTGCTGTGCTGGAGGGCTGGCAATATTCCCCCATATTGGCCAGGACTACTGCCAATTCCTCCTCACCCATAGGGTCCTGCAACAGGCTACCCCCTGGCTGTACTACTTCTTCTTCTTGATTGACCTGCTCGGTAGCTGTCTCTGCCTTAGAGTGCTCATCTCTTTCCTCAATACCTACTCCAGGCTGGTCAGCCTCGGCCCCTGATTGCTCAGTATTTTCTTCGGAGGGCCCTCCTTCTGGTTCTGGAGGTTCGTCCGCAATTTCAATTGGCTGGGCAAGGGTTCCCTAAATCTTTTCCAGCCTTCCTCGTATCCGGGCCAGCCGGGCTGATTTCCTTGGTCTCTCAGGCTGTTCAGGTGTGCCAGCAAATTCTCTGGGTTCCTCTGGTCGTTCTGGAGTACTAGAGGATTGTTTCTGTTTTGGAGCAGCATGTCTTTCTGCTACTGATTCTTTATGTTTCTCTGATCGTTCTGGCGTGCTGGAGGATTGTTTAGGTTTTTGGGGTGGTGCAGCCAATCCCCCCTTGACTATTGCAATCAGTTCCTCCCAAGTGATTTGTTTTTGAGTGAGACTGTGGCTCACTATCAATCGAATCCGTCGATGGTGGCTAACGATTGCGTCTATGTGCTGTGTCTTTTTCAGGCTTCGGGCCGCGTCATGTAATAATGAATTTAAAAGTGCAGGGAGATTTACAGGACATTTTCCTTTTAAAACAGCTAAAAGTTTCAGGTAACGAGGTCTTACCACGTCTTTCCTCCCTTCGCAGGTGATATAGCTCTGCACTATCTTTGCTAGCTCGGTCCAGTGTTCCCCTAGCGTTGCCAGCAGAACTCCTTTCCCTTTGACTGTCAAGCTCTGGCCTTCATCCTGGAAAATTTCCATAGCCTTTTGTAATCTTTCCTTTTTCAGCGTCCATACGGGTCTGGCAGCTAGTAGTCCCGAGACTTCTGCGATGATATCCTCCATGACCACTATCCACTTTCCTCCTACTATGGAGTAATTTTCCTGCAATTTTTGCAGGAATTCCAACGCCACTGCTTCATTTGATTCTTGCAGGCGGCTGAAATAATTCAACCACCCTGCGTTTTCCAGGATTTTGCGGGCAGCAGCGGAGACTATCAACTCATGAGGTTCGCTTCGGACCGTCTTTCCCCCCATGATTCTACTCAGAATTCTTAATGGAATAGCAACTGCTTGCGGTGTTTGAGACACAGAGAGGATGATCGTCGCCAAATTTTGGAAAAGAACACAGAGCATGCAACAAAAAAGGATCGTGGACGGAAATTTCTATAAAATGGAATTATCATACCGTTAAACCATGCCATACCTTCGTACATTATCTTGCTCGAATGGTGTACAACCACGTAATCCATGGAGTAATGAGGTTACCTCCCCCCCGCGATTTGATAGGTTGTCCCCAGCCGTCAAAGAGAGGAGCAGCAGCCAGTCGGAAGTCAAGTCATTAAGAAACAACATATGAAATTATGCCATGTTTTAGAAAAACAACAAAATGCCGAAATCGAGGCAAAAAGGTAGATCGTGTTTTACATAAGAGCTTGCGTGATATAATGAGAGGCCGGGGGATGGGACATCTGTCAAGCGTACGAAATCTCTAGTGGTCATTGTCAATTCCGTTGCCATGATTGGTGGTAATGAATATTCATGCGATATATACATCGGGGTGTGACATATGATCTATTCAAAGGATATAAGAGACAAAAAGTATTGATATCATACCTGTTGGTGTAAGCATTACGACTTCGATGCCATTAACAGAGCTCTGTTGCCAACAGGTGTTCATAACCTTGGTAGAGTTGTTTATTTCACCCTCCAGAACCATGATCCTTTGTGTGTATTTTGAAGAGTGCTTTGTCAAAATGCAGGCCATTATGCTGGCTTGGTAACCAGATAGCCATAATTCCATTCACAAGGTAGGCGCAAAATGTGGACAGGCCGGATCGTGTTGAGACCCCCTGTTCCAAGATTTGTTTGTTAATATACCTTTGGACCATATCCCTGGTGTGGTGGCCATAATGGGAATGCCACTTCGCTTCCATCCTTATGATCATGGTAGGTTGGCTCTCAATGAGACCCCCTATCCTGCATTTGACAATTTTCATATTTTCTTTTTGTTTTTGCAGAGCACCTTTCTTTTTGTTTATTTACACATAAGGGTGGTTCCGCACTGCTTAAGAGCGGGGAATGGTGGAAGAAGTCTTATCATCCCAACAAACAGATACAAATCCTTTGTACTTACTCCTAAGTAATAATCAAGAGAGATTTTTAGGGAAATCGTCATGATAACAATCACCAACTAGGGTGCTGGTAATGAGACAATGACAAGGAAGATGAAAAGTTAAGGTCCCTCCTCTTGTCCTCTTATAAATACTAGGCTTTATAGTGTTGGTGATCAATGATCTGGTGACCTCGGTATATCATGGTTTATGTTCATTACATAAGTCCATTGCTGTATCTAAAAGACTGGGGAGAACATGGGCGCAAGTATCCTCAATAAGAGCCAAAAGATGCCGATGGCATTCCTCAGAGAATAATTCATGCAGATAAATTCATAGGATGCCGTTTCTTTGAAAGGAACAACAGAAAATCGCGAATGTTGTTCCTTCTGAGAAAGGAACAGCAGAGACACTCAAATGTTGTTCCTTTTGAAAAGGAACAGCAGACACATTTAAGTGCTATTCCTTTTGAAAAGGAACAGCAAAACACACAAGTGTTGTTCCTTTTGAAAAGGAACAACAAAAACACACAAGTGTTGTTCCTTTTGAAAAGGAACAACAAAAACACACAAGTGTTGTTCCTCTTGAAAAGGAACAACAAAAACACACAAGTGTTGTTCCTTTTGAAAAGGAACAGCAAAATCACCCAAGCGTTATTCCTTTTGAAAAGGAACAACAAAATCACACAAGTGCTGTTCCTTTTGAAAAGAAACAGCAAAATCACACAAGTGTTGTTCCTTTTGAAAAGGAACAGCAAAATCACACAAGCGCTGTTCCTTTTGAAAAGGAACAAAAAAATCACCCAAGTGTTGTTCCTTTTGAAAAGGAAGAGAAAAAACACACCAGTGTTGTTCCTTTTGAAAAGGAACAGCAAAAACACACCAGTGCTATTCCTTTTGAAAAGGAACAGCAGAACCACACCAGTGTTGTTCCTTTTGAAAAGGAACAGCAGAACCACACCAGTGTTGTTCCTTTTGAAAAGGAACAGCAGAACCACTTAGAATGAAAAAAAGGAAATCAAGAAAACATATATACAAGATGTTATGTACAAGTTATGAAAAAAAATGAATTCCTTAAATTATAGGTGAGGAATATTTCACTTCCTCTCCTAAAATTTCCATATCAGTATCTTGTCGTAGCTGCTGACAAAAGGATTCCTGAGTGAGTGGCTTTCGATAGAGACGAACTCGGTGGCCATTTACTTTGAATGCATATCCAGAACCGTCAATCGTGGTCAGAGTAAGGGTCCCGTTGTCATGTACTTTCTGGATTTCGTATGGTCCTAACCATCGAGTCTGGAGTTTCCTCGGGAAGTCCTGAAACCGAGAGTCGTATAACAGAGCCCAGTCTCCTTCGTGAAAGACTTTGTTCTTGATAAGTGCATCATGCCATTTAGCTCGCTGCTGTTGAATCAATGCTGTATTTTGTAATGCAGAGAGCCTGATTTCGTCAAGTTCATTAATCTGTTGTAATCGATTGATTTGTGCCTCACTCAGATCTAGGCCGACTTCTTGTGCAGTTCGTAGCGTTTGGATTTCGAATTCTATGGGGAAGATAGGTTGTTTTCCAAACACTAATTGATAAGGCGAATAGCCTGTGGTACTTCTCCATGTGGTTCTATAGGCCCACAGTGCCTCAGGTAATCGGGCGGCCCAATCACGCCCATGCGATGCGATAGTTTTTGTTAAAATTGATTCTATTACCTTATTACTACTTTCTACTTGCCCATTTGCCTGCGGATGGTATGGGGTAGTAATCTTATGTTGGACATGATAATTGTTAAGTGTTGCAGCTAATTTATTTCCAACAAATTGTGGTCCGCCATCTGTAATTAGTTCTCTCGGAAGTCCATAACGTACAAACAAATGGAACAAGAATTGTATTACAGAGTCTTCTATAGCCTTAAGCAATGGTTCGGCCTCGACCCATTTAGTAACATAGTCTATCGCTACCAAAATGTATGTCCTCTGGTTTTATGATGGATTAATGGGCCCGACGAAGTCAAGAGCCCATCGTTCAAATGGCTCAATGACCAATTGTGGTCTCAGAGCCATTTCGTCAGCTTGGCCAGGTCGGCCTGCTCACTGGCAGCTGTCACAGGCTTGTGCAATTTTTTTCGCATCTTTGAAAATTGTAGGCCAATAGTATCCCGTCTGCAATACTTTATGTGTTGTTCTCTTTTCAACAAAGTGTCCCCCGCATGGTCCATCATGGCAAGCTTTTAAAATGTCGAAGATTTCGTCTTCTCGAATACACCTCCTAATTTGCATATCTATCCCTGTGTGGAACAAATGACCCCCAATCCACGAAAATCGAGTGCTCTTCTGAACAATCTGCTTACGTTCCTCAGGGGTTAAGTGTTTTCGTAGCTTACCTACTACAAGGTAATTGGCGACATCATCATACCAGGGTGTTCTAACAGAAATAGCAAACAGGTGCTCATTAGGAAATTGATCTTCCACTGCTATTGTTTAATTGATTTCGGTATTCGTGAGAGAAAATAGGCTACCGGGTTCTCCTTGCCAGGTTGATCCTTGCTTGTGATATCGAACTCCTGTAATAAGATCAACCATCTGCTTATTCTAGCATTCGTAACAGGTTTATTTGCCAAATATTTGATAGCAGAATGATCTATATATAACACAACAGAATAACCTGTGATATAATGTCTAAATTTGTTAACAACATGTATTACAGCCAGGAATTCTTTTTCTGTGACAGTATAATTCAGTTTGGCAGAGGATAAATTTTTGCTGATATAGTAGATAGCATATGGTTTTTTGTCCTCTTCTTGCCCCAGGACTGCACCGATTGCTGTATCCAAGGCATCAGATGAGATTTGGAATGGTAAATTCCAGTTTGGTCCTTGAAGGACTGGGGCTGTTGATACAAGCTTCTTTAATTCCTTGAAAGCCTGGTCGCATTTTTCTGTCCACAAGAAATCAACATTGCCAGTTAGACATATAGAGGTGCAGCAATACGTGAGTAATGTTCTATAAATCGTTTGTAATACCCAGAAAATCCAAGAAAACTTCGTACCTCTGTTTGAGTAGTGGGGGTAGGGATAAGCAAAAGAATTTGGATTTTGGCCGGGTCTACCTGGATGCCAGCTGCTGAAACATAGTGCCCTAGAATGAGCCCTTCTGTCATCATCATGTAACATTTTTCATGGCTCAGACAAAGCCTGGTAGCGATACAACATTGTAGGATTTTTTCCAGGGTATCTAAAGCTGGATCAAAATCATCTCCATATGGTGTAAAGTCATCCATGTACACCTCAAGTCCATCATTTATCAAATCTGCAAAGATGCTAAGGACAACCCTTTGGAATGTAGCAGGGGCATTACATAGGAAGAAGGGTAGAACTCGATAGGCAAACGTTCCCCAAGGGCAAGTAAAGGTAGTTTTATCCTAATCTTTAGGGGCGATTTGGATTTGGTTGTATCCGCTGAAGCCGTCCAGGAAAGAAAATAATTTCTTTCCTGCTAAAGTGTCCAATACTTGGTCTATGAATGGGAGAGGGAAGTGATCCTTCTGTGTGGCTTTATTTAACTCCCTGTAATCCACGCAAATCCTCCAATTTCCATTTTTCTTGGGTACCACCACCAGGAGAGAGACCCATTTACTGTCGGAAATAGGATAGATAAAATTGACATCTAAAAGTTTCTGAAGTTCGGCTTTTACTACCTCTTTTAGATGGGGGTTGAGTCTTCTTTGCGGCTGACGAACAGGTCTTGTATCTTTTTTTATATAGATGTGGTGGGTGCATAATTGAGGATCAATCCCTTTCATATCAGGGTAATCCCATGCAAATGCTCCTTGATATTTTCGTAACAGAATAACGAGCTTGTTTCTGGCTGGGGTAAGTTGCGTTGATATTTAGAGTCTCACCAGGATCAATTCCCAAAGCTACTTTACTGTTGGCAACGACAGTCACTGGTATTGTTTGGTCATGTGCATCTTTCAAAGGGTCTTCTTCTAGCTCACTATCAAACGCTGCTTCTATCATGAAACACTGTATGTGAGATCTAGATTCAGTTTGACTAATGAAATTATTGATGGCATCATCTTCTGTTTGGTCCTTAAAATCTAAAGCCTTCTGTACAGTCAATGGGGATCTGATATTGTTAGTAAAGTATGACACAGGATACTGATTAGTTTTGATCATTGGAAGGCTTGGTTGTGCTGGAGGATATATAACTAGTTTTTTAACTTCTGGTCCTTTAGTTATGGTCATGTTTCCCTGCTGAAAACCAATGTAGGCATCGGTAGTAGCAAGCCAAGGTCTTCCTAGTATTAGCGGATGTCCATCCAGTCAGGTTTTGGGATTAATTATCAGGAAATCGGTTGGATATTCCCAGGAATCTACAGAAACCATGACATCGTATAGAGTACCTTCCGGTCGAACTAAACATTGGTCTGCTAATTCTAACAAAGTAGAAGTAGGTTCTACTGATGTAATGCCAAGCTTTTGGCAAGTAGAGGTAGTCAAAATATTGATTGCAGCTCCTATATCAACTAAAGCGTTAGTCAGGGTCTAACCATAGATTTAGACGGTTACAATTGGATTTCTGGGATCTTCGCATTTGATGGGTGTCTCTTTTCCTGATAACAAGTCAGATAAAGTACCGACTACTTGGACTCTTGGGTTAGTGGTTGTATTCCTCCTTGATTTTTTTATGCACAGTTCTTTTATAGTTTTGCGTATATAAGAATGTCTTGAATGGCTTGGAGGAATGGAATTTTTATGTACAGGTTTTGTAACTCTTCCAGAATGTCAAAGTCTGGATATTGTACCGGTCGTGGTATGACTAATCGTTCCTGGAAAGGAGGAGAAGATGTACTTGCTTGATGATGGGTCTATTCCTTATTTACACCCTCTTGTTGTAACGATTGTTCTATTGGTAACTGATCTTCAATGTGAACTATTTTGCCTCCCTCTATTTCTATTATACGTCCAGATCTTAGCTGAAGATCATTGCACTCCCTTATGTCAGGTCCGGTTTCTGATGTTTCTATGATCTGGAGGGATTGGACCGGTCTATTATTGGGATTGGGATTGGGTTGGGCTGGGAGTTGAAGTCTCAGATTAGACTGGGGTTTTGTTGTAAAGATGGCACAGTCGGTTGACGGAGTAGAATAGTTCCTGTTGGCTGATATGTCGATTTTGGCCAATTTGTCTGCCAGGGTGGACCTTGTGAAGTAGGGGGAATCCATTGTGGAGGATATGAGTTATTCTGCCAATATGGTGGGGTGTAGGGAAAATTTGGCCAGGCGAATTGGCCTGTCTGATTCATCCATGGATTTGGAGAAGGAAACGGCTGTGATGATCAGTTCGGAAATGGGGGTGGAGATTGGTTTTGCCACATACCATATTGCTGAGCATTATACTACGGAGGTTGGAAAGAAGAAGTTGGGTCTGAAAACATACCAGATTGCCTAGGTTGCCATTGGCGATGTTGGTTAACGAAGTATGCTGGCTCTGGTTCTTCTTCCGCTTCCTTATATACTGCCTTCAATCTAGTAAGTGAGGGGTAGCTCTCAGTAAGGTGATCTTTCGTACATATAGCACATGTTTGAACTGTATCTAGTGGACATTCCTTGTGGCTATGTTTTCTTCTACATCAGGGGCAGAAAATCACCAGATTTTGTTCTGCCTCCATCTTCTTTTGTTTAGCTTGCACAATATCAAGCTGTGTAGTTAATGTCCCCAGAATATCAGTTTTAAAACTTTCTAATAAATTCCCAAGTTCTACTCGTGTTACTCCTTCTGTTGATATTTTGTTGTCTCTGACAAACCGATCATATTCTGTTGGTTTCATCCTTGTGCTGCCTCTTGAACTCTTGATGCATAAATCAATGATGTCAGCAAAATTCTCTTCATAAATATCCTCTTTTCCCATGATATTCAATGTTTCAATCCACTGTTCTTTCATGCCTCTAATCAATGCAGTTTTCAACACATTATCAGGCAGAGGTAGTGATGCATAGGGGGATCTCTGTAAATTATACTGGAAACGTTCTACATATTCCTCTAAAGCTTCATTTGGTCTGGCCGTCATTTGGAAAATTTCATCTTTTAGTTCTCTCGACCTACAGTAATCCTGATATTTCTTTAGGAAAGATTCTTTCATTTGCTCCCAGTTATTTATGACTCCACCAACTAATCCCATAAACCATCTCAAATCCGCCCCTTTCAAAGTGGAGGGGAACAATTTTAATTTCTGGGGGTCAGTGGTGTAATCATATCCTCTACATAGCACATCGAATTCAAATAAGAATGCATCGGGGTCCTCTAATGTAAGTCCATGAAACGTCAGGATGTGTTGAAGAGGGATCGCTTTCATAGGCGCATTTGCAGCAGAATCTACTATAGGATATTGCAATGTAGAAGTTTGAGTGTTTGGCTGATTCTGTGCCATAGGATCAAATATGTGCCAATAACCTTCCGGAATTTCTAGGAGGGTGTTCCTAGGTTGAGAAGGAACGGACTTGGCAAGGACTGTTTTAATGACACTTCCCTTATCTGGAATTTCTATCTGAGGGAATGGGGTGCCTTCAATATTAATTTTGACGGCGCTCCCCTTATCTGGGTTGTTTAACAGTTGGATTATCCTAGAAGGAGACCTTGGCTCTCCTATTTCCCCTGTTTCCCCTTCTCCTTCACAAAGGTTGCTTAAATTCCCTTCCTACAGTTGTTCTGACATAGAATTTTCAATTTCTTGAAATTCCTGTTCATCAGTCTGACTATGCACCTCAGCAAAGGCTCCAGATGGTGATGTTGTGGCCTGAAGGGAGCTAGTAGGTTGTTTAGAATTAATCTTTCTGAGGTCTACCGACGACTGAGATTCAGTTTTCTTATAGATTTTGTCTATGAAGGTTGTTCGGCCAAGGGTCACCGGCCCTTTGGCTTTTTCAGGTTTGGATGGAGGTTTGATATTCTTTTCTAGCTTTTTCTGCTTAGTCATGCACTCTAAAAACTACTAAAACCTATTCAACCAGCAATTCTACTAAGAGAGTGGACGGTGGAGCAGGGCTTTTACATGCTCCGTACGCAGGTTCTTACCTTCCGTTTTTAAGATCCCACTCCCCCCTAGCAGATTTGCGCACTACTCTGTAAAGGGAAAATGGCTATACTCTTTCCCCAGCAACGGCGCCAAAATGTAGAGCTATAACTAAGGTCTCTCTCACCTCTAATTATTCCACATTAATAAATCAATCCGGGAACATTTTGTTATTGTAAAGAATAACTCAATCCGAGGCTATTTTTCCGAGTAATGCTTAGTAGTATAGTGTTCAGAAGATACAAAAGAAAACAGATGCTAAGCTGTAACTGAACTAATCCAAAAGATAGAATCACACAAGACAGTTGATCAGTCAAGGGTATGGAAGCAATAACCCATCCCTCTAGAAACTGATAAAAAGGAAATTAGAGCATGGACTTATAGGTCTGGGAGCTAGGCAGCGTCTTGCTGAGGCTCACTACAGCCTTAGACCTTCTCTCACACCAAAACAACGAAGGAAGGTAAATGAAACGGTAGAAGGTAAAATGGAACAGCAAAATGGAAATGGAACAATAGTAAAATGGAACAGAAGTCGAAAGAACTTAATCTCGCGAGTTAAAACCAACTGATTCACACTCTTATTTTCTCTTCAAACAAACTAGATAAAATATACTTTATGAAACAACATTCCTTGATGAATTATGGAACAACAAGCATCAACCATATATACATGTTCTATACTATTATAGTAATCTGAGAATGATGGATGATATAACTATGTTTCTAAACAGAGTAACATTACTTTCAAGTCCCAACAAGTATTATTTCACATGGATCCAATGACGTTAACATTCATACAGACACTCTGTTACAGAAATAGCTGATTAAAGACGCAATTCAACCCTAAATAGATCCAGTTATACAGTGCTGAGTCATTACATGGAGAAATCATTCATATATTGATCATAACAGAGCATAGCATATCATATGAAAGATGTATCAGATTACTGAGTAATAAAGATAAACAAACCACACACAAATCACAGTATAATGATACAAAAGCAAGTGTCCTTCAGAGCCGGGCCCTTAGCTGCCAATGGTACACCGCCTTAGATACCCAAACGCAGAGAGAAAAAACACAATTTTTATATTAATGCATCAACAATGTATAACAAAACCAGGTCTCAGTGAGACTCGATGATCAAAGTTTTGTTCTGAAACTTAAAATTATAAAAACAATAGTCTCCTTGCTCAATGATGTTGTTCCTTTATATAAAAGTAACGACGGAGGTATCTAGATAATAAAGATAAGTAAAACAGCGATCCCTCAGGATCGAAGATCCTGAGGGATTCGCCAATCGGTTAATCCTTCACTTTTATTTCTCGCGTTCGCCGACTCAGTATCCGTCCTTCCTTTCCTGGGCTATTCAGCTCTGATTTGCTCGATCTTGTTCGCATCTGGTTCCCTTCTGGTGGGACAGCAGTTATTCTTCCTTTGCTTCTCGCTTTTGAACGGCAACTCCTTGCTTCCACGTCTTCCTGCATAGAAAAACGACAATTATTAGTAATTGAGCTTCCTTTGTCAATTCTTGCACATTTTATTAAAATCCTTTATCTCTTTTGAAGTTACAAGGCAGAAAAGGTTACAAATATTATTGAAAAGCCACTAAATTGCTTGTCAAAAGCATACCTTCCAAGTGCTCCACAATAAGGAGAATTACAACCCAGTTGTCTTATCCAGCGCCATCCTCCTAGCATCAATCCTTCTTCACCTCATGAACTAGAAATAACACACCAACAAGAATACAATGCTCTCTCTTCAACACTAAAAATCATAGCACTTACTTGCAATTCACCACAATTCAACCCTCTGATCTCTTAAATGGGAGATCCTTTTATAGATGTTTGCAAGGGTGTGAGTCATCCATCGGGATTGATTAGTGTCATTCCACTTGTTACAATTGGTTCCACAAGAGAGGGGAATTGGAGATGGTTTCCTATTTCCCTTGGTCATCCTTGGGCGAATTCAGAGAGGCAAGTGGCACAAGAGAAGTTTCTAGAAGATTCCATGAGTAACCAACTAACAAACTGTCCCAGAAATTTGTCCATCCTCACCCATTGCACCCTATAGAAGTCCTAAACAGTATGCATCGCACTTTGACAGTGTACCAGTCAGTATGAAACTCGCCCTGATAGTGTAGCAGTCAGTATGGTTCAGTTTTGGCACTTTCTAAATGATTTCTGATATGGAATTTTTGGGGAATGATGCACTCAGATGACTAAGTTTCTTTAGGGTATGAAAAAAATCTTTTATGTGTTGATGAGCCCTATTATAATCGACATATGATTTTAGGGTTGATGTGCCCAAATATGTCTATAATAGTTGCCCCCTAAAGCATGAGGTTGTAAATATTCATGTCGGGTGAAATGTTTTATCATGAGGATCCGAAGTTTTGAACTAGAAGGTGACTTGCATAAGTTACAATACAATACATCATCATAATATGATTTTCATGATCTAGCTGAGGGAGGCATTCCCATGCTCAGGTTTATAAATTTTATTTTATGTACATTGATCAGATAGTTGTCTGTAGATACAGACTTGTGATTCTCCAAATATAGAGTCATAATCCGTGATTAGGATGACCATTTGTGTAAATTCTTTGTACATTTGATGTCTTCATATCCCTGAATATATCATAGCCCAGATGGATGAAACTATATCTGGGGTCTTCAAACTCGTTCAATATTCACTCAATGTACAAATCAAACCATGTGAAGAGATGTCCTGAGGTCGAACATGGAAAGACATCGCCTGATTACTAGCCAATGATGTGAGATGTTAATAGATGCGAGAGGGATAACTCATAATGATAATGATCCTCAAGGTAGTATAGTACATTTCATGTGGTATGAATATATGATTTGATGTGGAACACCATGCAAAATCTTTCGGTCGAAGGCTATTGATGTCAACCTGTCACCGGAAGTGAGAAACTTTCCATTGATGTAAACAAGCTTCAAAGCACTGGAAGAGTGTTTCTAAGTCAACTTCTTGGATAATGAGCTGATGTTGACAAGAAGCGACTTGTTGAAGGAGGGCCTTGATGTATCCCACATCTACGACATGAAATGAAGCAAATGATTTTTGGAGGTGAAAATGAACTGACGACACAAGGTTCAAGAATGGCAGTCATGAAAATATGGGGGTTGAAGGTATTGCAATGTATGGGACATTTAACTGGATGACTTCTCTTGAACATGTCGGTGACACTGAGATGAATTGGTAGCATTAACCCCAAAATATGGATGGTATGAAAGACCAATGGTATGATAACCGGTGAACAAAATAACCCAACCCAACTCAATCATGGAGATAAAGTGAAAGTGTCATGTTTAAGAGCAAATTGCTACCATAAACTCTTCAAGATTTTTCCCCTTTTTCCCCAGTCATTGCCGACCAGTACCTCTTTATTTTTGTCAAGATTGAGGAGGATAACATATTCTTGTTCTATAATTCTCTCTTCGGGCAAACCTGTCGCCATTTGATGTTTTAACAAGTCTAGCGACAGTGCAACTCAATCTCGTCTAGATGGACAAGTTTGTCACTATTATTTTAATGAGTTTAACGACAAGGATAACTCGGTCCTTTTCATGTTTAGAGAGTTTGAAAAGGGACAAAAAGAAAACTCTATAAGTTCTTTTTCGTAAAGTAATCCCTTAGGTCCGAAAAAGGATAAAAAATACAAGACAGATGATGTTTCCAATTCTTTAATGAGCTGGAAAAGACAAGTGCTCGACTATCTTTTCATGTTTAAAGAGTTTGAAAAGAGATTAAAGAGGACTCTATTTTGAGGAATGAGTGGTGTCTAGGGTAGCAAATGGTTCTGGTGATGTTGGAACTTCTCAAAACATGTTGATTTATGTGAAGAGACTGGCTAATAAGACCACTCATTGCAACTGTTCCTCAAAACGGGTAAAACGACCATGTAAAAGCGTATGACCGGCCAAAGAGGTTGCGGTGATGAGTTGAGAACAACCAAGACTCAAAAGGCTGACAGAATGGCAATCACAAGGGTTAAAAATTGAAAATGGGTTCATTTCTAGACAAGCTTGAACCATGGGGAACTATGCTTGGATTCAGTTTCATGTTTACACAAGCTTGAAAATATTTGGCTTCAGTTTCTTTTTTTCACAAGCTTAAAATGAAAAAATATGCTTGAATTAGTTTACATGCCCCCAGCATGATGAAAATGAGAGCCTCCTGTAACCAAATGAAAGTCACTGCGGTGAAGCAAGATGGTTATCCAACACCTATTTGGCTTCGTCCAGATAGACAAAGGTGAATGGGGTGATTCCCTTCACATAACATATAGGGAAACTTATATTTACCACTAGGTGCATGGCCCCCAAGCTTCATTACATTCACCTAAGTAGACTAGTCATGGCTATCAGGTGGGTGGAATGAAGGTTCTTTTACAAGATTAAGTGAAAGACTTGACTGGGATTTTACGAGATCTAATCAAAACTCAACTTGGAAGTTTGCTTTAGGGTACCTTGTTTCTTTTTTTAATGAGCTTGACACAAAACAAGGAACAATTCTCATACCTTTAGTTTCATTTTTTAAAGAGGTTGACACAGGACAAGGAACTCTGCTCAAACACCCTTGTTTCATTTTTTAATGAGGTTGACACAAGACAACGTACTATCCTCAAAATCCTTGTTTCATTTTTTAAAGAGGTTGACACAAGACTAGGAATTATCCTCGTGGGAGATGTTTCATTTTTTAACGAGGTTGACACAGGACAAGGAACTCTCCTCATAGACATTTGTTTCATTTTTTAATGAGGTTGACGCAATACAACTAACTATCCTCAGACTCCTTGTTTCTTTTTTAAATGAGGTTGACAAAAGACAGTGAACTATCCTCGGAGACCCTTTGTTTCATTTTTTAACGAGGTTGACACAAGACAATGAACTATCCTCAAAGTTTCCAATTTGTTTCTGGGAAAAATAGTGTCTTATTGAACGACTAACCCTCTAGGTTTGGTAGCTATCCTAGAAACAACAGTTTAAAGAAATTCAATGATCTTTCCTATGTGTAACAAACAAAAGAAAGATAGTAGAAACCAACCTGTAACTTTCGCTTGATCCCTTGTCTGATCTCTCTTTCCTTTAGTAGATCTAGTAACTCCTCCCCATACTTAACACACTTGGAGAGTACTTGCTCAAGTACATCAACAAAGAACTATCAAAGCATTGTAATCTATTACAACATAAACATTATAGAATCAGACACATAATGAACAAATGGAAGCATTCACAATTACACAATCAATTGGAAAAAATCCTAAAGAACTTTATTAATAATAAGCATAATTACAACCCAATTGTCTGATACAACGCCACCCTCCTAGCATCAATCCTTCTTCAGCTCATGAACTAGCAAGAACACACCAACAAGATTACAATGCTCTCTCCTCAACACTAAAAATAGCAACACTTACTTTCAATTCACAACAATTCAACCTCTTGATCTCTTGAATGGGAGATCCTTTTATAGATGCTTGCAAGGGTGTGAGTCATCCATGGGAATTGCTTGGTGTCATTCCACTTGTTACAATTGGTTCCACAAGAGAGGGGAATTGGAGATGGTTTCCTAATTCCCTTGGTCATCCTAGGGCAAATTTAAAGAGGCAAGTGGCACAAGAGAAGTTTCTAGAAGATTCCATGAGCAACCAACTAACAGTATGTCCCAGAAATTTGTCCATCCTCACCCATCACACCCTATAGAAGACCTAAACAGTATGCATCACACTTTGACAGTGTAACAGTCAGTATGCATCGCACCTTGACAGTGTAGCAGTCAGTCTGGTTCAGTTTAGGCACTTTTTTGGATGATTTCTCAGGTGGAAATTTTGTGGAATGAAACATTCAGATGGCTAAGCTTCTTTAGGGTATAAGAAACCATTTTAGGGTTTTATGAGCCCTATTATAATCGACATATGATTTTGGGGTTGATGTTCCCAAATATGTATATAATAGTTGCCACCTAAAGCATGAGGTTGTAAATGTTCATGTCGGATGAAATGATTTATCATGAAGATCCAAAGTTTCGAACTGGAAGGTGACTTGCATAAGTTGCAATACAATACATTATCATAATATGATTTTTCATGAACTAGCTGAGGGAGGCATTCCCATGCTCAGCTCTATAAATTTCATTTCATGTACATTGATTAGATAGTCATCTGTTGATGCAGACTTATGATTCGACAGATATAGAGTTGTAATCCATGATTAGGATGACCATCTGTGTAGAGCCTTTGTACATTTGATGTTTTTGTATCCCTAAATATATCGCAGTCCAGATGGATGAAACTAGATCCGGGGTCTTCAAACTCGTTCAATCTTCACTTGATGTACAAGTCAAACCATATGAAGAGATGTTTTGAAGTCGAACATGGAAAGACACCGCCTGATTAGTAGCCAATGATGTGAGTTGTTAAGAGGCACGAGAGAGGTCACCAATAATGTAATGATCCTCAAGGTACTATAGTGCAATTCACGTGGTGTGAATACATGATCTGATGTTGAACACTACGCAAAATCTTTCGATCGAAGGCTATTGATGTCAACCTATAGTCGGAAGTGAGAAACTTGTCATTGATGTAAACAAGCTTCAAAGCACTAGAAGAGTGTTTCTAAGTCAACTTCTTGGATAATGAGTTGATGTCAACAAGAAGTGACTCATCATAGGAGGGCCTTGATGTATCCTGCATCTATGACATGAAACAAAGCAAATGATTTCTAGAGGTGAAAATGAACTGACGACACAAGGTTCAAGAATGGCAGTCATGAAAATATGAGGGTTGGATCTATTGAAATGTATGGGACATATAACTGGATGTCTTCTCAACTGGATGACTTCTCTTGAACATGTCGGTGACATTGAGATGAATTGGTAGTGTTAACTCCAAAATATGGATGGTATGAAAGACCAATGGTATGATGATTGGTGAACAGAATAACCCAACCCAACTCAATCATGGAGATGAAGTGAAAGTGTCATGTTCAAGAGTGACTTGCTACCATAAATTCTTCAAGCTTTTTCCCCTTTTTCCCCAGTCATTGCTGACCAATACCTCTTTATTTTTGTCAAGCTTGAGGAAGATAACATATACTTGTTCTATAATTCACCCTTCAGGCAAACCTGTCACTATTTGATGTTTTAACGAGTCTAGTAAGTGAAACTCGGTCTCGTTTAGATGGACAAGTTTGTCACTATTATTTTAATGAGTTTAATGACAAGGATAACTCGGTCCTTTTTATGTTTAGAGATTTTGAAAAGAGACGAAAAGAAAACTCTATAAGTTATTTTTCTTAAAGTAATCCCTCAATTCTGAAAAAGGATAAAATAATACAAGAGGGATGATGTTTCCAATACTTTAATGAGCCGGAAAATACAAGCGCTCAACTATCTTTTCATGTTTACAGAGTCTGAAAAGAGTTTAAAGAGGACTCTATTTTGAGGAACGATTGGTGTCTAGGGTAGCAACTAGTTCTGGTGATGTTGGAACTTCTCAAAACATGTTTATTTATGTGAAGAGGCTAGCTAATAAGACCACTCATTGCAACTGTTCCTCAAAACGGGTAAAACAACCAAGTGAAAGCGTATGATTGGCCAAAGAGATGGTGGTGATGAGATGAAAACAACCAAGGCTCTAAATGTTGATAGAATGGAAATCACAAGGGTTAGAAATTCAAAATGGGTTCATTTTTAGACAAGCTTGAACCATGTGGAACTATGCTTGGATTCGGTTTCATGTTTACACAAGCTTGAAATGAAAAAACTATGCTTGTCTTCAGTTTCTTTTTTACACAAGCTTAAAATGAAAAAATATGCTTGAATTGGTTTACATGCCCCCAACATGATGAAAAGGAGAGTCTCTTGTAACCAAATGGAAGTCATTGCGGTGAAGCAGGATGATTATCCAACTCCTATTTGGCTTGGTCCAGATAGAAAAAGGTGAAGGGGGTGATTCCCTTCACATAACCTACTAGAAAACTTATCTTTACCACTAGGTGCATGTCCCCCAAGCTTCATTACATTCACCTAAGTAGACTAGTCATGGCTATCAGGTGGGTGGAATTAAGGTTCTTTTACGAGATCAAGTGAAAGACTCGACTAGGATTTTACAAGATCTAATCAAAGACTCGACTTGGAGGTTTGCTTTAGGGTACCTTGTTTATTTCTTTTAATGAGCTTGACACAAGACAAGGAACCATGCTCATACCTTTAGTTTGATTTTTTAACGAGGTTGACAAAAGACAAGGAACTCTCCTCAAACACCCTTGTTTCATTTTTTAAAGAGGTTGACGTAATACCAGGAATTATCCTTGTGGGAGCTGTTTCATTTTTTAACGAGGTTGACACAAGACAACTAACTATCCTTAGACTCCTTGTTTCTTTTTTAAACGAGGTTGACACAAGACAATGAAATATCCTTGGAGACCCTTGGTTTCATTTTTTAATGAGGTTGACACAAGACAACGAACTATCCTCCGTTGTTCAAAACTCATAAGTGGTCATGAAAGAGAGATTTGGTTCTAATGCCCCCAGTACATAATGTACAACATCACTGAATTGATTGTCAGTCGATGTAGGTATGGAACAGGTTGCCACATAATTAACCCATGGCGGGGATGATACCATTGGTACAAAAGGGCCATTTAGGGAAGATGGTTGACTAGGAGCCATATTTGGACCGGGAAATGAAAGTTGGTCAACAATGACAATCCTGCCTTCATGCGGGAAAAAAATCACTTGAAAAAGTGTTGAAACAATAGCTCCCATGTGATAAACATAGTCACGCCCAAGAAGAAAATTGTAATCTAAAGGTCCTCGGACTATCATCACATTCAGATAAATGGTTTTTCCTCCCAAAGTGATAGGTAACCGAGGAAGGATCCCTAACAGTTGATTGGTTCCTTTGTTAAAGCCCAATAGATTCTGTGTAATAGGCATAAGCGGTGGTGAACCAAGCGCTTACCAAGTAGTTGAGGAAATGATACTCACTGATGCACCTTCGTCTATAATAGTGTCAGATACAATCATTTTACAAACTTTTACTATGATCTAGAAAGGCACATAAGAAGGAAGGCAAGATCTTTCCAATCGATTCCAATCAAAGGAAGTGACTAGACTACTTGAAGGGGGTACCATAGAAATGGGAGAATTAACTCCTTGAGTTACGAGAACTGGAGGATTTTCCTCTTGTCTTGATGGAACAGGTGGATTTCCCCCAAGCTCGTTAGAATCCGAGGTAACAAAAAGAAGTTGAGCAATATCATTTTCACTCTTTACGGAAAAGGTACAATTTGCTGAAGGTGAAATCAGGTCAACTTTTGCCTCAACCCGTTGATTTGGGTTGGGTATAGACTCATTGGATTCACTTTTAGAGAGAGTGGTTTTGACCGACGGTTGATTTTGGTCAATCGGTTTATCAACTAGTGAAGGATTTAGGGAGAGTTTCCTATAACTAGATGGAAGTTGTTGCGATGAAGCAAGACAGTTATCCAACACTTTCTTGGCTTCATCCAAATAGGGACAAAGGTGAATGGGGTGATTCCCTTCACATAACCCACATGGAAACTTGACCTTTCCCTTCTGTCCATGAACTTTAATATCACTAGTTGATGGTGTGTTACCAACATGATCTCCAGAGATCTAAGGAATGTAAGGAAAATTTCGATGAAGATGGTCTCCCACACAAATTATGCATGGATATCGAACTTTGTGTGGCTTAACAGATGGTTTCTCATTAGTGGTTGCATTCAAAGCAATGACTACTTGGTTTCCCCTCTGTTGAATTTGCTTCTTCTTCTTCTTCTTCCCTTTCTTCTACTTCTTAGTCACCTAGTTACTGGTACCAATACTTTCATCAGGCGAAGAGGAAGAAGGGGAGGAAGAAATAATCGAGGAAGAAGGCAAAGGGTCAACTCTAGGATCAACTAGAGGTTGATTTTGTCCAGTTGGAGGTGTACTCGATTGCAGAGAAATCATGACATTTTGAACCAAAGAGGTTGAAAACAGCCATACTAGTAGGCCAATGGTAAATCCCAGAAGGGACAATGTAGCCATATAAGGAGTACCAATATTTCAGAAAATAAGAAAAGGACTAGGATTTCCATCAAAAGGGATTCCTTGATCGGTGGACTCCAGATTTATTGCCATATGTTCCAACCTAAGATCAACTAAGGGAAAGGGATATTATTCATGGTCAATTAATTTTAACGACATTTTAGATGCAACTTTGCTTTTCAGTTTTAAAGAGTCGAGAAAAAGCTAAAGATGACTCTAGTCGCCTTCGATTTTTAATGAGCCTGAAAGGACAAGTGCTCAGATGGACCTTTTCTTTTAGAGAGTAAAAAAGGAACGAAAGTGACTACTCTGGAGAATCTAGACAAAAATGTTTTCCAGAACAATTGCAAAACTGCAATATACACCTTGGTGATAAATTAAAGAGAAATTATGAAGGACTTATGTATGGCAGTCAATCTTCTCGAATGTTGTGTTTAGTGCATTGCGATCGATAAGGCGACAAACTCATTTTCCTATGGATAAAGGATTTAAGCCTACAGTGTTCTCCCAATATATACACGATGGTATGGGAACACAAGTTCGTACTAGCACTTGTCGTAACAAGGAGGAGGAATCCCCCAATCTTCAATGAAAATGATAGCCACTAGTTTTAACAATGCCAGAACACGTCTCTAGCCAAGACCTCTAGATGTGTTGTGTTGAATTCCAAAGCATTGTTAAGTTAATTGAGGTTCATTTTAAGTTGATCTTGCTTAAAATTTTCCTTTTAAGGTTCACCACGTGGTGTATGTTTGTAATTCCTAAAATGCAACTATCATGATAAAAAAAAATTTTATTTAGTGTGAATGATGAAAACCTTAGCTACTAAAGGATAGAGCAATAAGACCTTTGACAAAGAGCAAAGAGCACATCTAATGCAATTTCCCTAGCTATTCCTATAAGCATTCACAAAATTTAATATGAATAATGCAAAGTGCATGTATTTGTTTTCATTTTCCCTTAATGTGAATGATACAGAAAGGAAAATTAATGCACAAATAATAAAAAATCTCTTTTCATAAAAGCGAAGATTTACAACAATTTCTCTTAAACAAAAAGGAAGACTTTATGTTACTTTCAATTTTAAAGAGATGAAGAAATACAACACTTTAAATGAAAAGACAAATCATATGCACATATAAATCAATTGATCTTTAATGAATGAAGACTTTACGACAATTCATAATTCGAAAGAGGTACGACTTTATGACACTTCTTTCGACAAAGATCAATCGACAAGAAAAACAGCATTCGACTAACGATTGCAAATGATAAAGTATTACAAAAGAAACATTTAACAATCCTAGTCTAAGTGTGGGTGTATTAAGTGATGCAAGTAAGCTTCAGTGAAGAGACATTGTTCATATTTGGCAAAACAACCAAACAAATCTAAAAACAAGTCAAAAACTCTCAACTCCTAAATGGGAAATTGAGTTCAGTTAATCATCGCACCTGGCCTTTGGAGAGAACAGTATGATCATTGCACCTGGCTTTTGAAGAGGGTGATATGCATCTCACCCTACCCATTCGGGAAGTGAGATGCATATTGATTCACAGTGGAAGACATTGCGATGGTCCAGGGAGCAATTTCTGAAAGTGTTTTGGCTCAAATTTGGAGTAGTTTTCAATGAATCAAGCTTGGATTTGATGAAAAATGATAAGCAAAGTATGATGGAATGTCCTAAGAGGTTACTAACCTACGAAAAGGGCATCTAGATGTATTTGCAAGTCAAATGTTTAATTCATAAACTAAACCAGAAATTGGCTGAAGCAACATTTATCTACTATGCAATTAAAGAGCAAGAGCATTTTGAAAGCTACCTGGCTAGCTTCAGACTCCGTCTATAGTTTATAAAATTGAACATAAAACAAGCAATAGAAACAAACAAACAACTCTTCTCCCTAGGGGAGTCGCCAATTTGTTTCTAGGAAAATTAGTGTCTTGTTGAACGACTAACCCTCTAGGTTTGGCAGCTACCCTAGAAACAACAGTTTAAAGCAATTCAATGATCTTTCCTATGTGCAACAGATAAGAGAAAGATAGTAGCAAACCAACCTGGAACTTTTGCTTGATCCCTCGCTTGATCTCTCTCTCTTTTGGCAGATCTAGTAACTCCTCCCTGTACTTAACATGCTTGGAGAGTACCTGCACAAGTACAACAACAAAGAATTGTCAAATCATCGTGATCTATTATGGCATAAACATTATAGAATCATATATATAATGAAAAAATGAAAGCATTCACAATCACACAATCAATTGGGAACAATCCTGAAGAACTTTATTAATAACAAGGAGAACTACACCCCATTTGTTTGATCCAGCGGCATCCTCCTAACATCAATCCTTCTTCACCTCATGAACTAGCAAGAACACACCAACAAGAATACAATGCTCTCTCCTCAAAACTAAAATTAGTAGCACTTACTTGGAATTCACCACAATTCAACCCATTGATCTCTTGAATGGGAGATCCTTTTATAGATGTTTGCAAGGGTGTGAGTCATCCATGGGGATTGATTAGTGTCATTCCACTTGTTACAATTGGTTCCACAAGGGAGGGGAATTGGAGATGGTTTCCTAATTCCCTTGGTCATCCCTGAGCGAATTCAGAGAGTCAAGTTGCATAGAAGTTTCTAGAAGATTCGATGAGCAACCAACTAACAAACTGTCCTGGAAATTTGTTGATCCTCACCCATCGCACCCTATAGAAGGCCTAAACAGTATGCATCGCACTTTGACAATGTACCAGTCAGTATGCATCTCACCCTAACAATGTAGCAGTCAGTATAGTTCAGTTTTGGCACTTTCTGGATGATTTCTGAGATGGAACTTTTGGGGAATGATGCACTCAGATGACTAAGTTTCTTTAGGGTATGAAACAACTCTTTTAGGGGTTGATGAGCCCTAATACATCGACATATAAGTTTGGGGTTGATGTACCCAAATATGTCTATAACATCAAAGAAGCTGATCTCTTAGACAAGAAACATATGCGGTCTACTAAGTTGTCCCGTCCATAAGCAGTGAGTCAAACAAAAATTGATAGTTGCCTCGAAAGTATAGGAATGTTGACTGGTACATGCATGATTCCTGCACCAACCCAATCTTTCACATAGATTAATACTTTGGTTCCATCGAATTACTTAGAAAACGAATGTATTAGTTTCAAAGACATTTTAAGATATAAACCCTGTAATTTAATGATTAAGTATATATATAACCTTTGAATATGAAAAACATAAGAGGAGTGCAAGAATGTGTTCAATTGGGAAAAATCACATGAATAGATAGGCTTTCAGGGTTAAAAAAAGGGTTAAGGTAGTGTGTTTAGGATAGGATAGAGACCAAAAAGTAGGACAATTCTAGCCACCAACACCTAATATGGTCATAACCATATAAATGCTCATGTAGATCCATGAAGTATTATCTATAGTTGTAACCTCATCCAAAAACAATGCCAAAAACCTAGCATTTGTAGTCTTCTCTTTCAAATAATCTTCATCTACTTAAGCTATATATATTTCCCATTCCCAACCATTGGTTATAGACCAATGTGAAGATGGAAATTTTCACACTTGAAGAAAAGATAGATATTTCATGTGATCTAGATAATTTGTCATATGATTGCCTTTAGATAAGATATGAAATATAGTTTTTAATTGCATCGTCTTGGATAAACAAACTTCTTTCCATCATCTTTTCAAAGAGAGATATGACGGTTCCTCCACTTGCCTCAATTTTCCTCTTACTTATTAAATATTTCTTGTATTATTCTGCATATTGGATATGTTGACATTCCTCAAAATATTTCCATCTGAGAATAGATTTTTATTCACCATTTACAATTTCCTTTTCAAACACCTTTACTGTGTGCTTCTATATTGTATCTAGCTTCACCTAAAATTTCACTAACTTGCAAAATTTCCAAATACATGCATTACATATAACTTATTTGGAAACCTCATTCTCATTTGTAAGAGGTATTGCTTCAATAAATGGAAAACTTGAGACCCAATCTTCTTAGAATTGTCTCACTATTTTCTACTAGCCTTTTTTCCTTTTCCCTGAATGGATTGTGTCACCTTCCAAGGAAAAATCTTGAAAATTTTCATCACCAATTTATGTTGAAACTACATTTATCTCACCCTAATCACTTGAGGAACCTATTCTTTCATCCATTGTATGGATATCAGATGCATTTTAAAAGAGTTAACATCACTCTCAGTAATAGATTGTTCAAAGGAGCTTGGAGCATGAAGAGATGTGTATTCTTAGATGGAGGCTTTCGAAAGTATGATAATACATCCCTTTTCCTTGCTGGTTTCTTCCCATGATTATATTTTTACATCTCACGGAATATCGCACAAGTAAAATTTAAAATCAATCTAGAAACTTGCATCAATAGTTTCCAAGATTTGAGAATTACTAGATTTGGGAGTAGTATTTGAAGTATACAATATGGCATAGTTCAAAACTACATATGAATAAAAAATGATTTCAACACAAATAAACATCAATTAAAAATAGCCAATATACATTCTATGCATCCTCTTCTTTTTTTCTTGAACTCACTTAGGGTACAACAAATTTTTACTGTTTCAAAGATTTTAGAGCAAAATATTTACATTTTCCTTTCATTGTTATGTGTACCCATTTGTAACCAAATTTATTCAATGAGATATGCTTCATATAAATTCACTTGTTCATAGAAAATATAATTGTACTTAGAAAAATAAGTGTTGAGTAAACATTGAAACAACATATATCAAAAATTGAATTTTGAAGCAAAATGGAATTTCACAAAAAACTTGTTTAAAAATGGTAATGGGAAATCATTAAGACATAAAATATAATAATTCATTTGTATAAAATTGAAACAAAATCATCCCTTGGGAAAGAAAATTCAAAGAACATATACAAAAAATTGAATTTCGAGGCAAAATGGAATTTCAAAAAAAACAATCTTTATACGGTAAACAATGTTATGCAACAAGCACTAAAAAAATTGTAGAAAAAATCAAATGTAAAAGTTTGCAACCTAGTTGCATAGTTTGTCATAGGAACTAGATATTTTTTTCATGCTACTTGTAGCAAATGATTTACATGAAAAATCAAGTTGCAATCTTTATATCCTAACTGCATACTTTTTAATTGAAAACCAAAGATATTTGTTCTTTTGAAAATACTCTAACAATGATGAGGGATATTGTAACAACCTTGGTCAAAAATCCATGTAATAAAGTTAATAAAGGAAAATAGCAAACAAGGTCATGGGACACGTATTCCAAGCTGAATGTTGGGAAAAAACACAGTCATGGGAATCATTGGTGATTAACTAATGGCTATGGAATTTGGCAAAGGAAATGGAAAAGGCAAAGTGGCATTTATTGGAATTTATTTACAAAAATAATGGAAAATAGGAGAAAAGGAAGGTGAACAGTCATGGGTTGCATGTGAGGAGGAAATTGAAGGATAAATAAGGAAAATGAAGAAAATAGATGCCTCAATGATCAAAAGCCTTCTAAGGATCAATTCACAACTTTTGTCAGTGTTAGATGTTTGTCAGTTTTAGCTTGGAGCTCTCTACTCTATTCTCTCTCTCATACTCTTGCACACTTAGAGCTTTCTTGGAGCGCTCTTGGAGTATTATGGCATACTTGGTATTTGGAGCAAGAAGACAAAGGAGAAGTAGGAAAGTCCAAGGGGGACAGTGGGATCCATAACTATAGTGGGTTTTATTTGCAGGTATTGAGTTGCATGTATCATTTCCTTACTAGTTTTGGCATGCATGTAATATGCATGTGGTTGTTTGGCTATGCATTGTCATTGACATGGAGGATTACTTGGATTGACAGTGGTTTTTCCTAGCCTTTCTATTTCCTCGATAGCCATGATGTTGGGGGTTTTCCCTTTTATTTTCTGATTGGTGCTCATGTTCCTTATGGGTGTGGCTTGAGTTATTAGTTATTGGAGCCTTAGTTCGACAAACGCTATGGAAGCCCTATAACAACTTGGGTTGAGTTACTAGTCCTGGAACCCTTGGTTGGAAAAACATTATGGAGCCCTTGGTGGGTTGAGTTACTAGACCTAGAAGCCCTTGTTGGACAAATACTCTTAAGCCCGATAGCAGTTGTCAGTTGGATAGTGGAAATTGCAAAGAGAAGGACCTTCCATTTACTATTTAGATGGTTGTAACTTGTGTTTGTTGGATTGACTGTCCCATTAGAAATAATGTAAAATTTCCCAAATGGACAAGGGCATGCATGGAATATGTTAAATTGTCAAAGGTAGAGAGATGGATTTCATCACTGACACAATGAATGAGGTAAAATTTGAATACCTTTCCAAAGCCTCGACCATTGTTGTACGAGTGACGAGTTATTTCTAAAGAACCGTACCTTGTATTGACTATTACTTTAGGGGCACCCTTGGTTGGAAAAAATGCTCTAGAGCCTTGGGAAACTTGGGTGGAGATCGATCTGGTGATGGTTAGTGATGTCTAACCATGTGGTGGAATCATTGGTTGAGGGTTGAGGTGATTGGCATCTGTAAGAACAGCTTTGGTGTTCTTGGTTTATTCCATGAGATTCGAGATTCATGCTTGGAATATGGCACGGGGGTGATTGGCTGAAAGAGAGATTTATTTCATCCCAATATATGGTCGGGTGGTACATGGAAGTCCCTAACTTGATTGGATTTTCATATGTTAATATAATCTCCTTTTCCTTTGGTATTTCATGAGTAAATATGCTTGTCATTATGTGGCTTTAATGGTGGTTTTACCATTGATATTTCTTTGGTTATTTGTTGGTTATAAGCATGTTTTATGATAGACTTGAGTTATGGCTCTCATCATGTTTTGATTAGTAGATGAAATGCTAATTAATGCATGGCCTAATAGATGATATTGCAACTATTATGAGGAGGCATCAATCCTTCTTGATGATTCTGAGATAAGTATTAGACCCCTATGTTTAGATGTGTATTTATGACTTGTACATTACATATTTATGATATGTTTAACGTAATTCATTTCATCGATGGTAGGGGTTAGGTCAAGTCCTTGTTCAAGTGTTTGCATTAGTATCCTTATTTCATCATTATTTACCATTTCTGGAATTTTCGTGAAGTTCTGGGTAGAGGCCTAAGTCCTAGCCCTAAAAAAGTGGCTCAAAATTTAGGTCACTAGCACAGATTGCCTGAAAAAGGTTGTAGTGACATGGATGCCTTGTTGTGGGAGCAACTGGAGGGTTTCAGTCACATGGAAGGATTTTCATGGGAGTGACTGGGTTTCTAGTTTAGCATAACATCAAGTTGTCTCATGGGTTGGACACTTGGAGGGGTTGGTTGGCTCCTTAAGGTTTTGTAGCTTTTGAGGAAGGTTAGATTGGTCTTGTCTTGTCGGTTCCACTTCCTTAACTATACTTGAGAATTTGAATCATATCATAGTAACTCTTTGTCACATGTTTACCCTGGTGGATCGTTTAGCTTAGGTAAATGTGAGAAGAGGGTGTTAAAAATACATACAAGTTTAGTAGGGTACTTCTTTAAAAAAATGAATTAGCTTGTTATTTTCAGAAAGAGGCTAATGTTCCCAAATTTAGCATTACATGGGAAGCATTAGCACTATTCATTTCAATGATATTTGGCTTACAAGTCATGAGTGGGGGGTATCTAGCCCACCAAAGTTCCATAGGAATTATACTTGGGCCTTAGTTGTTGTTTCCTACATTAGAAAACACCCACATAATCACAAGCATGCAAAAAAGTGGAAACTTGGGAGATCTGCTTCAGTCTCAATCTAGTCAGTGGAAAATTTTGGATGCTTCAGTCCTGGTCTGATACTTTCTTTGCAGATATCACAATTTTAAGGAAATTAATATCCATCTTTGAGCACTATCTAGCACCACAAATTAGCTTGAAGAAATTTCCTAGAAGTTGTGTAACCTTTTAAGTGGTCTGCTACAATCCCTCATTGTGATGATAAGATAGCTAATCACCTGGAACATATGATGATGAGATCATCTTAAACTTGCTTCATATTTGAGTTGATTTGCTGTTCGAATTACCATGAAAATGCTCCTAGATCTATCCTTAAGTATGTCTTCCTTTTGTTGTTTAAAACTAGGACATCCCCAAAAATATTGATCATTTTTTGTGGTAATAGGAACCTATTGATGCCTCGAAAATTGTTGCAACAACAATGGGGGATAACCACCCAGTTCGGACCTTAAAGCAGCTCCTTTTCTTTTTGGATTAGTGGCTCCCACTAGTTTAACTAGGTCCAGTTACCTTCTCCCTATCACTATTGGTTTATGATGTATCTTTAACTACCAATAGACAGGAATATCATATCACTTCTTCTTTCTGATCAGGCGAGAGAATGACCCTTACGCTGATTTGGGTTCAGCCAAACCACAACTAAAATTTTTCCTCTTTTGAGAAGAGGACTTAAAAGAATGTAGAAATTACTCTAAATGCAAACTTATTCTATAATGCAAGAAAAGGAAATTAATCTTAATCCTATCTTAATTAGGCAGATATATATCTAACCCAATCAAGAGCAAGATATTTAAAGTATTGGGATTTAAACATGTCTTACTTATAATGAATATCAAGCTAATGAAATAGTTCAATTAACCGACATTACGGGTATCAACACACATCCTATTGGGAACTCTTAACTGAAATAATCAATCAACAACACTCGGGAAAAAATTCACAAAAATGATATTGATGGTCAAATCAGTAAATCCAATAATTAAACAATAATATGCAGAAATAGTTCACAACATATTACTATTTAATAAACGAGTTTTATAGAATAGATTTCTGAGCAAGTAGTTACTCAGAAATCAGAAATTAATTCATAAGATCAGAGATGCATTGAGACAAATTACCCATATTGACAAAAGTGCACAAACATGAATAAAATGACACATTCCTGTTATAATAAAAATGAAATTGGTATTTGAAACAGTAGTATTAGAAATATCAATTCATTGCATCCATTTCTCTGACCTTGATCTCCAACAGTCCTTTACATTACTTGAACTTATGCTTTCAAAGCTAAAGCCACAACAGTGCAAACTTTGCCCATCATGCATAATTCAAGATACAAAAAAAAATCCTCAATAATCCCCAGATCTGAGATTTTTTCTACTCCATCCTACAACTTTAAATTCTTATTACAGAAGTGCTTTTAGAAGTCCAAAAATGCAGAGGAGAGTAGCCCACTCATTACATTATGCAATCTGCTATTTATAATATTTGCAAAGGAATTCTTGAGAAGAAAGTTTGTTAAAGAGAAATATGCCCAATCCAATTTTATTTGTTTAAAATTTAAATCTTTAATTGCTGGAGCATTCTCATTGATTGAGATCTTTTTTTCCATATCTCTTCTACTCTTTTCCTGCAAGAAGAAATCAAAATAAATTAAAATGCAACAATAAAATCAAAATGTCATTTTTGGCATTTAAAACAAATCCAATCAAATACAATTAAATAAATATTTGAAAATAAAATGTAAGCTTTCTATTGATGCCTGGAATGGTTTAATTGGCCAAGGATATTATTGATGAGTGAATCTGCAATTAGAAGAGGCTTAGGGAAGAGGCTTAGGCAAAAAATGAAGAAAAGAAAACTCAGAAAATTGATTTTGTTTTAGAAATTTAGAGCTTGATCTTCTACCTGATTTTTGACCCAATAAATGACCAAATTGGTTAGTGAAACCTCCTCATAAATGTTCTCCTTGATTTTATCTTTCCAATGAGCTTTCCTGGGCCTCGATTGACTAAGCAAAACTCAATCTATGAACTTCCAAAGTTAATGAGTCAAATCTGGCATAATTCTGAAATTTCTGTTGCTAGACTAAAAAGAAAAATCAAAATTTTAATAAAAAATTTAATCCTAAATTAAACTTTAATATCAGATAATTAATTCTAATTTAATTGTTATATATAACTAAACTAATTATTTAATAACTATTTATTAATTAATATTAATCTAACTAATATAATTAACTTTATTAAACTAATAATATTAATCTAAAATTATAATTTAATTTAATAAAATTAAATTAAAATTTATATACTAATTAATTCAATTGATTTCAATTTATTATTTAAATTAATAAATATTAATATTAATATTAAATTCTCTACACACCCACTTTACCATACGTGTGATTGAAGTTAAAAAAAAAGACAAATGAATTATAAAGCTTACAATGAACTTTATAACATAAGTAATGCCCCATGTACTTTAATGATCGGGGATTGGCAAGGGGATATTTAAGGTCCTCCAAAAATGCTTACATTTTAAAACTCCATCCGACCTTCGATATTGATTGTTAAAAAAAAAAAAAAATTTATTATTTTAATTATATATATATAATATTATATTATATATAATTTATATATTTTTATATTTTAATGAGTTTATTTTATAAATTACAGGTATTTAATAAAAAAGAAAATTAAACTACAATCATTTCGAAATTCTAGGTTTTCGAGATTAGTAATTAATTTGGAAATTGAAATAAATTATTTAAATTTCGATGCTTCATGATTTGGCTAAAAAATGAAAAAAATGTTAGTAATAACTAATTAGGGGCTAATATTTAAAATAAATGCATTATTGAACTAATTTATTTACAAAATGCAATATTGTACATTTTATGCATTTTTAACCCAGGCTAGATAAATGACGAGACTTCAAAAGAGTATCATTTTCAAACTAGTTGACCAAATGAGGCGAAACAAATGTCAATGGGAAGATTATAAAAAAATTATTTTAACAAAGCAATCAAAAGAAGAATCCAGAGAAAATGGAAAATTAACAAAAGCATAGGATAATCAACTAAATAAAAATCCTAAAAAGTGTTTAGCCAAAATTTTTATAGAAAGGGTCCCCATTATTTGAAGTGAACAAATCAACAATGGGGTTTTGTGTTTTTACCACAACAGAACCATGTGATAAGATTGTAAACCAACATGACATCCAACATTATCAATGGAAGGTAGGCTTAGAGAAAAATGCTCTGTTGGAGCATCATTGTTGAAATGACTAACTACGATGATAAGGGCACGACACTTCTCTCCCTTAAATTGAAATTTCTATTAATGTCCACTAAATACCAAAATAGGTGAGAGATTAGTAACTACAACCAACAATAATAGCAAAGCAAAATAAATGGGTGCAAAAAGAACCCTTATGAAATGAATGAAAATTGAGTATAAGAGAAACATGAAACTATATCATTTAAAGGGTATCTATATCATTTCTGAAGCCGATTATAGGTTCTTCCTTCATTTAGTTACAACTATGCTATCATTTTCACATAGGACATCATAGAGTGGACTTCCTTTAGCTAGGTTATGGGTGTGATGGTTAATTATTCTATCAAGATCTCCTGGGACTTGCACCCAATCTCCTTCCTCTGAAACTTTAGCCATTCAATGGTGGCAGGTCACAATGCAAATGAATCCTTGGTGAACTAATTAATAATCTTTCAATGCTCCATTGCAAACCCAAGGTCAATTGGTCTACTATGGTGTTGTATTTCAAATCCATAGTTCTCAATGTCACCAATTATGGTCCCCACAAAAGATCTACCATTGCACAAAATCTTTCATTTTGATAGAGATAATGTTAGAACTATCTTATTAAAGCATCTCCCTAAAGATATGGTCTTAACTCCTTCTAACATTCGATGGTCAAAAGATCTAAAAATCCCTAGAGTTTAGGGATGAAGACCAAAATTGTCAGCACTACCTCATGTTTATGTAGCGCATATCCAAATTTTAAATACAAATGGAGGTGATTGAAAATATCTTCCATCTATATCAAAAAATATGCCACCACCATTTCAAATGTTGTTTTTTTGTTGATAATATCTTGCTTGGAAGTCTCTAACATACCCTAAAATCTTGAGCTGAATATTTCATTGCTAATTTTCCATCATGAAAACTGAGATTTGGTTTCTAATTGTTTCCTTATTTTGGTTTGTAATCCTCATTGAGTTCATTCTAATCTAGCATTCACGTTGTACTCTTTATCAGAAATATAAGTTTGAGTAGTCCAGAAACATAGGAGAAATTCTAACCATCAATAGCTAAGAAGCACATGCTTATAGAGAAAAGGAATTCAAAATGAAAACTAATCAATCTTCTTTTAGAGCTATACCATACTATCAACATTATTCAACTTTTCAAGAGGTTGGAAATATTGAAATGTTCAACTCCCTACAGAGTAGATGCAGTAAAGGTACCTCTTTATAATCGTATTATAATGTTGCAGATGCTAGTGCATCCATACTGTTGTGGACATTTAGACTGCCATCACTACCTTTACATTAAGCATACCAATAGGTTTATATGTAACACTCTATGTAGAAATTAAGTTGTATATTTGCAACTTCTCATGAAGTTTTAATCAAAATGATAAGACAAAAACCTACTCTATTGCTCTGCAGACATTTATTCACATTTTAGAACAAAAATCTTAGACATGCAAGAAGAAATAACACACATGAAATGAGTGTTTTTATCCGGGGAAAGAAATATACTAAAAACACCAATGCATGCTTGCATTAATCAAAATAATAGAGATGTATTACAATTTATTTGCTCAATTAAGCTTGCCCTACAAGCGAACAACCCATCTCTCTGCTCAATGAATCCCTCTGACCCAGACTTAGTCAAATTTTGCCTCATCTTGAGCTCCTAATCCTTGTGTTGTTCCTTAAGGAATTAAACCATATTATTTAGGAAATTCCTCTAAGTGAATTGCGCAATTCCTTAGGCTGATCATCAGACTGCATGCGACACCTGTACACTTAAGACTATTCTACAAATGATGTTACACTACCCTAGAATCTCCACCTCAATTGGGTAACTTGAATTATCTACATGCACAAGATATTTTGGTATTATTGATTAGTTAAGTGGATGATCATTGAGTTTGACTAAAGTCCCACTACTTAACTAACCTTCCACTAGTTCCTCCAAAAGTTGGAACTAGTTTAACTAAAAAATACCTTAGATAAATAACCTTGATTGCTACAAATTGGCAATCACACATGCATAACTAAAATATGATGCCTCCAACTCAAATTTATTGAGTAAACTAGGTGATACAACCTACATCATCCAAGTGGTTTTTTGATGTGGAAATTCAAATTTTCTCAAGTTAATCAAGGAAAAATCGAATTAAGAATTTCTTGTTGCATTTTTCAAGACTCCCTCTCAGCAAGAAAGGGATTATCAACCACCCCTATCCTACACTTGCATAACTCAAGCTTCCCTCTTAACAAGGACTTTGTCAAATTGTCAGCACCTTGTTCCTATGTCGGAATGTACTGCAACAACATTATCTACCTCTACACACAGTCCCAAAAATGGTGATACTAGATATCTTATTCTTAGATCGATCGTGAAAAATAGGAATTTTAGAGAGCTTGATGCAACTCTAAATATCACAGTAAATCATAGTTGAATCCATCATCTGATCAAACAATCCAACAAGTATCTTTCTCATCCATATTTCCTCACATGTTGCTTGACTGGAAGCCATGCATTCTGGTTTTTCCTAGCCGAGTGCCACAAATATTTACTTCTTGTTATACTAGGAAACCACTGTGAACCCAACATTGAAAATTCCACCTGATGTACTCTTTCATTCTAATGGGCTCGCCACCCAATTTTTATCTGTGAAGCTACATAACATCATTGCCTTTTTCTATTTAGTCCAAACTGGGTAGTGCCTCTAAGGTACGGTAGAACATGCTTAGATTCCCTCCAAAATAATTTGGTTGGCCTAACCATAGATTGGCTTAGTTGGTTGACTGCATAGCACATATTTGGTCATGCATTCATAAAATATATTAGTGAACCCACCAACTACTATTAAATAGTAACATCCACTTCCTCACCTAAATTGGCATCCTCTTTCCTCCAGATGGTCACTAGATATGTCTCCATGGGTTTGAAATTGTCCATGCAAAACCTCTAAAGTATGTCATTGTCATACTTGCCCTGAGAGAAAAACAATTACCCATCGTCTTGCGAGATTAAAATCAATTCATCAACATATAAGACAATAATCAACAATTTTACTTCTACCAAGATACGGTAGAGATTTTCATCCACTTCAATTTTGGTGAAGCCCAAACCGTTAGGAGAGCTATCAACCTTAGTGTACCAAGCACAAGGTTCTTAATTGATATTGTAAAATGCTTGTATGAGTCTGTACACATGAGACTCTTGATAAAAAGTATCGAAGCCTTCTAGTTGCTCGATATATAACTCCTCCTTAATAACTCCATTGAGGAATATTTTTTTTACATCTATCTGGTAGATCTTCCACCCCTTCTATGTAGCCAAAGAAAGAATTGATCTAACGAATGAGTACCTTGCTACATGAGCAAGGTCTCCTCATAATCAATCCCCTCAACTTGAAATTACCCCTTGGTTATAAATATGCCCTTGTATGTTTCCATTCTTTCGTCTGTTGCATGCTTTACCTTGAAGATCCACTTGGAACCCACAACTGATTTGTTTTTTGGTCTTGGGGCCACTTCCCAAACACTGTTCTTTACAATTGATTCATATTCATCCACCATTGCATCAACCCATATAGGTTTCTCTACTGCTTCCTTGAAAGAGGATGGCTTAGTCTACAAGCTCAGTCATTAGAGCCATGTAGCTAGTGTAACGATCTAGTGATCTTCTATGTCTACATTAATTTGAGGGAGCATCCACATTCTCCCTAATATCCTACACAAGTCTCTCAGCTTCCCTAGTCCATTTCCTACCTTCTCTAAATGGTTCTACTTGAATTTCTATCTCGACTCTCTGATCGTCAATTTGTGGCTTCTCCACAACTTCCTAAAGCTCCTCCTTTGGAGGTAAAGCCTCCTCTTCTAGTGGGATTTGAATCTCCCTCTCATGAGAGCACTACATCGCTTTGTCTTCATCAAATTTTACATCCCTTCACACAAATATCATTTTGAGGGATGGAAAGTACACATGGTAGTTGTGGGGAGTTTTTGTGTAACCCACAATTACCCCCAATTCTACTGTTAGATCTGGCTTCTTCCTTGATTGCTTGGAAACATCGTAGTAAACAGAGGGCTCCAAATATCCTGAAGTGTGACACATGCAAATTTATCCCTGAGAAAGCCTCCTCTGGTGTAATCATGCCCAAAATCTGATGAGGACTCCAATTTTGCAAATAGACTACTATGTTGCATGCCTCGACCAAAAAATGAAGAGGTAGGACTTGATCGTGCAACAACGCCTTCTCTACTCTCATAATGTTATGGTTCTTCCTCTCAGCCACCCCATTATGTAGTGGGATTTGAGGCGCTATTAAATCTCGTCGAATGCCTTCTTTTGCATAGAAATTTTTAAATTCATTCGACACGTACTCACCTCCATTATCGCTACTCAAAGCCTTCACCTTCTTGCCCATTTCTTTCTCAACTTGTACCTTGAATTATACAATCTTGGAGAATGTATCATCTTTCTTCTATGTGAAGACGATCCAACACTTCCATGAGAATTCATCAATAAAAATGACAAAATATTTGTGTATGGCAAAGGAGGCTATCGAGAAAGGACCACAAACATCTGAGTGGATCCTTTCCAGGACTACATGTGCTTTCATGTCCTGATCATGGAATATGGATTTTGTGTACTTCCCTAAAGTATATCCTTTGCATACATTATGTTGCTCAAGTGATCCTTAGGGGAGGCCTCTGGTTATATACTGCATGATCTTCAAAGTGACATGATGCAAATGGCCAAGTCTTCAATGACAAATTTCATTAACATCACGACTTTGCACCTTCTCCGCCTTTATGATCAATGCAACACAATCCTCCACATCTAGCTTGTACAAGTTCTTCACATGAAACCTAATTTGATTCACCTATCCCATGGCTATGTGTCTCAGAAATTCCTTTCCTTTTCTGAAAATCACATCATAACCACGGTCTTCCAAAACTGCAACAAAGACAAGATTTTTCTTTAGACACAAAACGAACATGACATCCTTAAGCCTGAGGGGGGAGCCTAAATCCCTCTGAAAGGTGACTATGCTAATCCCAGTCACACTATACCTTCTGTCGTCCACCATATCGATGTGAATATGCAAATCTTTTTCTTCCAGGTCACTGAAAAAGCATTTATTCCCTATCATGTGGAACAATGCACCTAATTTCAAGTACCACACACTCCCCATCACTATGTTGGCCATTTTTGCAATGAGGGTAAATTGAAGCTCAAAATATGAAGCCAAAGATTCACCTATTACTCTTCCTAAGGTATTCTTTCTTTCCTTTTTGTGTGGAAACTTTGTGGCATAGTTCCTGAATTCATGATAATGGAAGCATTTAATTTTTGGAAAATATTTTTTCTCATCCCCTTGAATGGATTCTGGTTTAGATTAAGATTTCTTCCCATTTCCCTTCTTTGCCTTTCCAGCGAATGACATTTTTTCCTCATCCTTGCACTTGGATGAAGTTTCGTCTCTAGTATTCCACTTTATTTCCTCCGGTACCAAATCAGACCATAAGTACTCCCAATTCATTAGTTTCCCCCTCTTGTTCATTGAATCTTGATAGTTATGCCATTGCTTAGGAAGGCCCATAAGGGCTAGCCTTACCTAGTCTTTTTCAGGGACATTAACACGAACCCTGCCAAGTTCATCACAACATTGTGTAAACTTGCTTAAATACTGTAGAATTATGACATTCTTCTACATCTTGATACTTCTAAGTTTATCCTTAAGCACCATATTCCTGATTCGAATTGGATCCATAAAGAATGATCAACAGAGCCATGGTTGTACTAGGTTGGGACAAACTTCAAAGAATTTAGAACAGCAATAAAAAACACCTCTAAACCAGTGGAAATTGGCAGCCAACGTGGAATGATGAGGACCTTGGTCAAAGTGCGCTAATCGAGGCCCATGGAGACTATGTAGAAGGTGAAATTAGCCCCTCGGAGGCCCGGATCGGGAAGCAGAGGGAGTTTTTGATGCACAATTAGTGCCAATCATGCATCACTGGGCGAAAACCCTCAAAATGGAGAAGCCTCGAGTGCTCGGTCACATGAGAGCTAGGAAAACCATGGGGAGAAAGGCTAAAGGCAAAGGCGGGACCCGCGCTCCAAAAACCAGTGGTATTGATTGGGGGCATCCCTCGGCGATAAGTAGTTTCAGTGAAAACGAAGTGATTCCACTCAGCGCCCAATGCATGGCAAGTGGAGGAGAGAGAAAACAGTTGCTCATCGTGCGCTAATGGTCAAGCAAGTCAACCGCGTGAAATGAGTGGATGGCATTGGATCTGGGGGATCCAAATCTAACGGCTGAGATTGCACTCGATGGAGAAGACGAAATTGACAAGGGATTAAGCCGCGATATGAAAGAATTTGAAGTTCAAATTGACCGCCAAGGTGGCGGATGACTCATTCCATAACGTAACTGAAGAAATGAACCAACAAGGCAAGCTGGCGTAGTTCACAGGAGGACAAGTGGCCACTCCCTATGAGTCTAATGATGGCGCCAAGACAGGGAACTCCAAGCACAGCTGTAGCAGACGATCTGATAAAGTTGGAAGAGAAATCGAACAGCCATGAGCTCAAGTGGCTTTAAATCCATGCACAGACCAGTAATTAGTCAAGGGAATGAGAAAGATGGGACACACCCACACACACGAAAGAACAGAGAAAACATATAGAGAAAGCAAAAAGCAGAAAGAAGACAAAAGGCCGAGCTAACCAAAGGTAGCATCGAGCACTAGACGGCTAGAGGAATTCGAGCCATCTCTGAAGGGGATTTGTTAGGACCGAGCACCATATCGGGCTCCTTCCATTATAGACCTGAGAGGTCAGAACGCTGGTAAGGCCAAGAGTCTGTGTACTCCAGTGGCTTGGGGAATCCAAGAACCACCCTGACAAGCTATCCTGTGACAAGAGACTCATATTGATCTCTTTCTTTGTAAATATCTGCTTTAAGACATAATAAGAGAAGGTCACCACTAAAATCTAGACCGGAGATGTAGCCCTGAAGGATAGGGTGAACTCCTTATTAATTTCTTGTGTTCTTATATTTGCTTACTGTATTTCTATGTTGTCTTCCTATTCAAGTGTCTATGTATTTGCAATCTGATTGATTCGTTGCTTAAATGACCTAGACACACACCAACACATGAGTCTGTAATACCTCCATTCAATAATTCTTAACTGATATCACTCATAGGGTGATTATCAGATCAAGTGGTATCAGAGAATTAGGTTGTAAGGTTAGACAAGCTTGTGTTGGTTTTGCTGTTGAATTCTCACTAGATCAAAGCTCAAATTAGGAGAAGGAGCGTTGGTCGAGACTAATCTTGAGATTGGGAGGGTCTATCCTTTTAAGACAATGTTAGAGGAAGGTTTTGTGGGGCCAGCCCCTCAATTCATAGAAATTTTCCTATCTATAAACTCTATGGTAGAAGAAATGTATAAGGACTTTAGAAAGCATAAGGACGAAGGTTCATCGGGCTCTAAACAAGATAAAGAAGAAGATGAATCTCATTCCCATGACCACTCAAAAGGAAAAGGGAAAGAGGAAATCTTTCTCACACCTCCTAATAACCCTGTGCATAATAAGAAAGCATCTTTGATTAAGCTAGATGTTAAATTCGATTTGCTTATATATGATGGAGAGCTAAATGCTAAAAAGTTGGACAATTGGATTAGACAAATTGATGTGTATTGCAGAGTGTAGAACATTGACTCAGACAAGAGAAAAATTTAGCTGGCAAGCCTACGCCTAGGAGGCACTGCCTTGGTTTGGTGGGAAGGTAGAACCCAAGCTAACATGAAAAGACATGGTAAGACCATATTTGTTTGGAGTGAATTTGTTTCTTCCATCAAGAAGAAATTCTATCCATTGGCCTACATGCAACAAGCCATGATGAGTTTGCAAACTCTTTGGTAGTTGAAAGGGCAAAGTGTGCAAGGGTACACTCAAAAATTTAGAAAGAGAGCATTGATTCTAAGGATCTCATTAGACTCACCAGAGACTCTTTTGAAGTACATTGGTGGTCTACACAGCTACATGAGGCATACCATCCTCAT
>APFE030154916.1:135388-154101 GCA_000404065.3 Pinus taeda | reverse complement strand
ATAATAATAACAATAATCTTTTAATATTAATATTATGGTTAATAGTATTTTTTGCATAGTATTAATAATAATGTTTTCCATGATATTTTTCCCATAGGTGTTGGCTTAAGGGGGCCTAACCGAGGTTCAATGTTAATTAGCCAAAAAAATCCCTACAGTACTAGCCCTTTCGACATTAGAGCATGAAGCGCAGATTGAAGTCACACCCAAAGTGGTACAGGGGGATGTTGGAACTAAGTTTCTGCACCCTCAGATGGTTGTGATGTCATTTGATTCCTTCTATTCCTACCTTCGTGTAGGTTGCTTCGCTCTAGGGCTTGCAATATAAGCCCTCTATTCCATACTTTTGTACCACCGCGAAAGGGTACAATCGACCTTCGCGCAGCCCTCACCTATTGCTCAGGTACTTTCGCGCTTCTATGACAATGTGTCATGCAGATTCCCCAATTTGTCTAAGTGATTTGATTGTCTCATCAAATACTTAAAGTTAACACCATGTAAGCATATATTAATAATTGCATTCATTTATTCAATGTAATCGCATTCATTCACGCATCATATAAGCATAATAAAGTAAATTCATACATAAAATATCGAAATGCATCAACATAACTAAGACATAAAAATTGTAGAATATCTCCTTTTATTAATATCTTCCAAGTGTTACAACCTCTATCCACCCTACTCATATGGCTTTAGGGGTCCACACACTCAGTTGTTGACTTCTAGCCTAAGACTCTGTGCACTCAGCTGCAGAGCCTCTACCTAGGTTACAACCCAAAACATAGACTTCTTGTTTCCAAGCTATGAATCCATTACATTGTGTGTCATTCTATCCCCTAGAGCTTAACTCTTTTTATACAATCACATGATCTGTGGACCATGGGTTGATATTTTACAACTGATTTTACTTTAAAAACTAAGGGCGGACTACCTTTTTTGACACATAACACCTTTGCGCTCCATGACCACAAAATGTGGAGTCTTTAGGATTATATTACAAAAATTAACTTAACATGGGATTTTATACCCAAAACATCCATTAAGGGATCTCGCTCCCAATAGGCCCACAACATAAACATGGTGACTCACCCACAAGTCACTCGGTAGGCACATAGATCTTTGCGTGAAGCCCATTCAACTCGACCTAGATGAACGCAACCTCGACCGTGCATTGAGTTGTTGCTTGCCTCTAATCTTTAGCTATCTTCTCGGTTACTCCTCCTGTGTTGTCAACTTGAAGATTTTTTTTGTCTCTCTTGTAGAGTTGCAAGCTTGCCTTCAATGTTTGCTATGACTGTGTGAGCTTCCTCCATCCAGGGCTTTAGTTGTGCCTTCAACACTGCTTCCTTGTGTAGTGTTGTGTGCACTAGTTCCTTCAGCTACTTAGATTCTTGCAGCTTGGCTAACCCCTGTGTCAGTGCGATGGTTCTCACTGTGCCCTTAACTTCATCATAGCATTGTTGTACTTCGTGCGCTTCTATCTCTAGCCTCTAGATGTTTGGGTCCTCCTACAAGTTGGTTAGGACCTCAAACGATTGCTCCAACAACTATGTGCAGTCTGCTACTACACTCTCCATCACTGTGATTGCTTCTATGACAGTGGCCTCCCACTGTTCCTTTACCTCTGGCGGTGTTGAAGGTTGGGCCCTCAACTGGAGCTTTGTAATTTGTAGGTTCAACTCCAACTGAACCCACGCCATCTCTGTCTAAGTGTCATGCACCCCTGGGGCCAATTTGCGAATGCATACCTCGAATGGCTCCTCCTTTGGAATCGCCAACTTTGGGACCATTCTTCATGCCTCCTCCATGACCTGCATGATCTTCTTGATCTGGTTGGTCACCTCGGTCTCAACTGTCATGGAAACATTTCTCTGTAGGGCCATATGTTGATTGTTTATTCATTGTTCACTAATCACCTAGAGGGCGTAGTGCTCATAGGCCCTTAGCTCTGTAATTACTCCATCCTACAAGAGGTGGAGTGCTTAGCATGAAAGCACTACCAAGTTTAGGCCAGATCTCTTTAAGGCAGTAATAGTGGGCCTGTCAGCCTCATTTTCCATGGTTCGTGCTCCATCTGGCAGCACTATCACAGTAGAAGCCTTTGTGCACAACATATCAGTAGCCTCCAAAGTGTCAATGTCCAAGTTGGTAGAAACCATACTAGCCTACGATGCATGGTTCTACAACTCCTATAACCCAGTCTAGATGGCCCCTAGTATGATATACTGCTGCTTTTCAAACTGCTGCAGGGCCTCCATGGTGACATATTTGACTGTGACAGTGATGTCATATAAGTTGCCCTCTATTCATGTGATAAGGTCCAACAAGGTCTTGGTTGCTTTGGATTTATTTCTGGACCCTCCCTTCTTTAGCTATATGGGGTGCTTAATGCAGGCAAACGTCCCCTAAGGGTCCACGCCATGTTGCTCTATTTATTCCTCTTTAGTCTCAGGTAAAGATGATCATGCGCATTTGTCAAAGCCTTGCTCTATGCTAACTATCTATTTGCCTACCTCCTTTCATGTATGTTTTGCCTGGTCCTTCTCAGTGACCTTATTTTTCCTGTTTTTGGCCATCTGTGCCATCTTCAGCTTGGCCTCTTCCTTCTTCTTCTTTGTAGCGGACTAGCTTCCACCCACTGCCAAGTCCGTGGTAGTGTGACACTCTGCTATCCACTTATCAAGCACCGCATCAATGGCATCATCTGTGGCCAAGTATGGAAAGTCGTACCACTTCTGCGTAGGGTCCTTCCATGCCCTGATAGATAGTCGATGGAAATTGGCTTTAAACTTGGCATAGCTTTGTAGGTTAGCCTATACCGTGGGTGAAAATCATGGTTTACGATTGATAATGATCCTGATATTCATTTCCATCAAGATCTAGAAGATCTTGTTGTCCTGAACTCACTCCATGTCCTTGGTCACCCATAGTGAAGCATACTTCCCTACTTCAAGAAGGTCTGGCATGGCCGAAGGGAAGTAGCTCTCCTCTAGTAGCTCCCATGCTACCAGCACAATCAACAACAAGAGCCACGCATAGTGGAATGTCTTGATTTTCTCTCGAGCTTCACAAGAGTTTGCTAAGAACTCTCCACAAAGGTAGTCCGACCAGTTAAACTAGACTCCTTCTGCGCACTAATGTGTGAGCACAATGATAGGCGCTAGCACCTCATCAGTGCGACACTTCTGTATCACCTTCCTTGTAAGGATCTATGTTGCTACCTTCACAGCAAGGTCATAGATGCTGGAGATAGCGTACCCGCATGACTTCTTCACCAGCTTGAATTTCTCCTTCATTGATTTTGCGAGTGCCTGTTTGCCACCCTTGCTGCCAAAGATCATAGCTGGATTTTCACTTGAATAAAGTAGGCACATTATTCAATGAATTAACATATATGTGATGAGTATTGGCTCATTCAGCCATAGACACCCATCATCCACCAAGCACAATAGCTACTTGATGAGAAAAACTATCACCAAGGTGTGGCTATAGTGTGGCATCCAAACCAAGTTCAACAATCCTACCTTCTCTACGCCATTGATCCACCTCCATGGCTCCAATGCTGTCATTCATATATTTTTATCTATGATGTGGCACATCAGTTGCTCAATCGCTAGGTGCATGAACTTCTTGTGGTCCACCAAGTCCCAGTCTTGAAGCTTTAGTATTGACACTTGGGCCAAGAGTGGACTGTCGAAAGTAATTTCATCTGGTAGTAGAGGGGTTTGCGAGGGAGTCTTACTCGCATTAATAAACTTTTGGACCTTGGACTTAGGCTTTAGTGGAGGGACATACTCCAACAACCATGTAATAGGGTCTGCACCCTGGGCTTCAACCTCCTCTACTTCCACTCCCACACCCTCATCGTCCATTAGGATGTCTTCAATGTCTTCCTCCTCTACTTCTAGGTTTATAGCCTTGCCTTTCTCTTGGGCACTGGGCTTTGGTGGGTTTCTCCTTGGAAATGTGCGCACTGGTATGGCAAGATTCTTTCTCTTCCTGTCCTTCACAATCTCCCTAGTTGGGGTTGGCTTTAGTCTCAGTGTTCTTGGCAGTTTAGGGAGCCCTGCCAATACTTCAGCCACTTCTGGAGTAGCTACTTCTGGAGCAACTACTTCTGGAGCAACTAATTCAACCTCCATAGTGATTTCCTGCACATTCTCCTCCACTACAACTTCTTCGATCTTCATAGCTTTTGCACGTGTTGACATGACACTATTTACTAATTCATGTGTCTCCTTTGACAGTTGTTCAAACACTGGACTCACTACCAAATCTTGAAGGAATTCACAGTTCATGTGCACCTGAAAGCACAACAAGTCAATTTTCAAAATGGCAAGAGCTTTTTGTTGAACAACCACTTGTAGTTTATAGGGCATTTTGAATTCAAATCTGACTATTCCCCCCTAAATTATTTCACTAATGCTGGTTTAGCGGCATATTTTCAAGGATCTAAGCCATAAATTTTGTCTTAAATGTTGGCTGCCTACTCCATTTGGCATCACTTTTGTCGTATTTTCAAGAATAGTGACTTTAACGGTAAGTTTCCAACCAACCTATGCAATTTCTCCCTGGGTAGCACAGCTCCTTCCGCACTATCGTGGACCGAGTGATATGTCCTTGCTTTGCACCATCTTCCAATTCTGCAGCTCCCCAACCAAGAAATGTAGTTTATAGTCTCGGGCCTCCTTTCAACTGCCTCGAGTGCTAAGACTGTGTTACCTTCATTTAGTCACATGGTCGGACCACTGGTGTACGACTTCAAGCAACTGCCATTCACCTTTCCTGGGAAGGGTTCTCCATTCAATTTGACCAGCTGTACCGCTCCTCCATCGTTATTATCCTTAATAACATAAGGCCCTAACTAGTGCATCCTAAACTTTTGTGGAAATTTATCAAAGTTACTATCATATAGCAAAACCAAGTCACTGACCTTAAATGTGCACATCTTAATGTGTTGATCATGTCATGCCTTTTCGCGCTACTTTTAGACCAGCTGGTGGAATCCAGCCAAAATATTTCTTCCTCCAGTTCATCTAGCTATCCTCTAAGGCTCTGTGATCCATCATACTTGTGAGCACTATTATGCGCAGGCTAGGCACAATATACTCCATAGGAATTACCACTTCAACACCATAAACATGCCTAAAATGGGTTTGTTCAGTCAAATTCTTACATCTCATTCGATAAGTCCACAGTACTGCAAGTATGAGTAGGTATCAATCACCTTGTTGAGCATTGAAAACCATGGTCATCATGTTTTCAAGCACTTTGTTGAATTCTTCCACCATCTTGTCAGCCTATGGGTGATAAGGCGTACTCTTCTAGTGGTATACCTAAAATTCCTCTATTAGCGTGCTGATCATCTCATTCAAGGAGTGCGTACCACAATCACTCATCAAGACCTTCAAATAGCCAAATCACATCAGTACATGCTCAAATAGGAACTTCATGGCATTTATGCCCATGAAATCCTTCAGCAGTTGCGCTTCTACCCAATGAGTCAAATACTACATGACAATGATAATGTACCTTACTCCTTTCTTTCCTTCTGGTTGAATAGGTGCTACAAAATCTATTTCCCACTTCTCTAAGGGTTGCAACATCATCTGTGGTTTCAAAGGCATTTCGTCACTCCATGATAGCCTGCCATTCCTTTGACACACATCACATGCCTTGAAAGATGCTTTTGAGTCCTCTTGGAGGGTTGGCCACCACAACACTGCGCATAGAATCTTCTGTGTGGTCGCTCTCCCTACATAATGTCCTCTCACAGTGCCCCCATGATCTTCCTTGAGGATGTTGCTTCTTTCAAAATCTGGTACATATTGCCACAATATCTCATTAGTCCCCATCTTGTACAAATGCCGAACAATGAGAGAGAAATCTGCCACGTGCACCACTAGTTCCTTCTTTTGTTGGACAATGTATCCTTCCGAGGTAGTACCTATCATTAGGAAATGTATTATATCTTCAAAATGACGATTTTCAATGTGCACTACAAATAGTTGCATGCCAAGCAATCTTTCTTCCAAGTTAGTAGGTTCCTCCCCTGTTTCGATGCGCGACAAATGGTTAGGTCCCACATTCAATCATTTAGGCTTCACAACCACTTCAAAATCATATTCCTGGAACAATAAGAGCCACCTGCAAATTCTTCCCACAAACACAAGATTATTGACCAGGTACTTCAGTGAAGAGTGATTTGTATACATTTTAAAATGGCCTCCCCTCAAGTAGTGCATATACTTCTGCAGTGCATACACCATAGCTAGCCCCTCATGCTCAGTGGTAGAATAATTCTTCTCCACTTTGGATAATCATTGTCTTGTAAATTTGATAGGAGGGTCTAATCCCTCTCTGCCAGCCTATGATAGTACTATTCCTAGCACCATACATGATGTTTCGACATGAAAATGGAACTCGTTCTTGCAATTCGAGAATACTAGAATCGGCGTGGTGACCATATTTTCTTTAAATATATCCAAGCTCTTCTTACAATCATCATTCCAGTATAACATGACATCCTTCTTCAACAATTTCTCCATAGGCATGGTGATCTAGGCATAGCCCTTGATAAAATTCCAATAGTATCTCATATGTCCCAGGGTAGCCTGTAGCTGCTTTACACTCCTTGGTGCTTCCAAGTTCAATATCACCACTATCTTCACGAGATCTACCATCAGTCCTTGTTTGAAAATCACACGCCCCAATAGGTTCCCAAAAGGAACATAAAACAAACACTTCTTGAGATTGAGCATGATATGGTATATTTGACAGGTATCCAACATCAGGTGCAAGCTTTCTACATGGCATTTAACTAGCCCAAATATAGTCTAGTCATCAAAATATACCTCCAAGAACTTATGAATAAATTCCTTGAATGCAGAAACAACTACGCATGAGAAGATCGTAGGCGCATTCTTCAACCCAAATGGCATCATGATGTACTGAAATCAACCCCATTCAATCATGTAGGGTTGTCTTGCTCCTGTTCTCCATTGTGATTTTGATTTGGTGTTACCCAGAGAACCCATGAGTGAAGGAATATGCTTCTTGGACACCTACAATGTTCAACGCTTCACCAATGAATAGAGTTGGGAAAGCATTGTTTACACAAGTGTCATTCAACTTCCTGAGATCCATGCATATCCTTATTTCATTCTTTTGCTTATTTTCCTATGCGACCATTGGACTTACCCAGTTAGATTCCTCCACAGGCTCAACTATACCTGCCATGAGTATCTTGTCGAGCACTAAGACGACCTTCTCCTTATATTTTGGATTGAGACGGTAAGGCCTTTTCTTAACTAGATTCATGTCGGGCTTCAACATGATCTTCACCATTCCTAGGTCCCTGAATATCCCTTTACATCCGTAAACTTGGTAGGGAATAAATCCTGGTATTCACGGAGTAATTTAGTGACCTTATCTACCATCTCATCATCTCAGTAGTCTCCAATATTCACGAATTTGGTATCCACCTCTATACGAATGTTCTCTTGTTTCATTTTCAATAGCACAGTTATATCAAGGTTCTAAATATGTGGCCCTTCACCCTCACGGTGACCTTCTCTTTCCAGAATTTTAGTCTTCCATAGATCCATGTCCTCTTCTTCAACAGTTACATTATAAAATTCTTGCGTGCAACTCAGTTGAGTAGCCCATTCAGGTTGAATCAGGTCTAGAGGATCCTGTGGTATCCTAAAGATTCTTGTTTTCAGCTCTTGTAGTGCCTGTACTGAAAATTGAATGTCAGCATGAACCCTTCGCGCAAGATATCCCATGGCAGAGATTAGTTTTTATATACCAGTTCATCGAGACAATATCCAGGGTGTGACAAAACAAGTGCACCCATTCAGGTTGGAGTTTTTCTCCATAATCCTGGGTCAATTTGGCCAAATGCACGCGTGGATCATCCTACCCATCATACTTATATCTCATTCACATATTTAGCTTCCCAAAGCAAGTTCTCATCATTCTCCTACATTCGTGTCAATCATCAAAGCATCCTTTATGCGTACCCCACCATCTTGTGGGCATAACGCACAGTGCTTAGTCCAACGCCTAGAAGCACTAATTTTCTGGTATCCCCCTTTCAAATGCATCCAAAAATATATCTACCTCATTCAGACCATGATAACTATGTAGATATCTTACCTCCGAGGACACACAGTGCAATGATCAGGTCATCATGTTGCAATTCATGTAATTGATTCTGCCAGTTTTCTATTTCTTCATCACAATCAGAAGTATAGGAACTGTCGTGATCCCATGTAATCCATCCATCCACAGTGGGGTTCACCCAATCTTTGTCTCACGCTGTTATCTTATACGTATATTCCATATCATCATCAGTCTCATAATCGCACACTGGTTCAGTATAACGTGATCCTTTAGCAGGATCAAGGGGTACTACTAAGCACAGCAATTTCTTCTCAAAGATCATCTTTCACTTCTTCAGATTGATTACCCTGTTCATATCAGTAGCCCAGTGAATTCCCAGGAGCATAGGATAGTGACTGTTGTCATTCACTATCTCTATTACTTCAAAGTTAGTCAGCATGCTTGCTCCATCAATATCCGTAGTCACCCCTGTAGCCGCCCCATGGGGATGATCTTCCATTGATTTTCCATTGTTAGTTGAATCAGAGACCATTACAACACAGGTCTCCCCATTTTCTCCCAAGTATACTTCGGTAGGACATTCACGTCTGACCCCAACTCCAAAATAACCTGATCCATTTCATACTTTCATATCTGCGTGTTCAGCCTCATCTCCCATCCCATCCTTGTTTTATGCTTGCCAGTATTTTGTACTACGTGCAGCTCACCCGACACAGTTCCAGTGCATCTATTGATGAGCTCTTGTAACCCTTTCACAACCTTACTATTACGTAGTAACCTCATATAAGTCTCCAGGAAAGTTGTGAGCATAGAGGGGTCAATCTCCTGCTCAGGCTTATCCTTGCTTCCTAAGGTGGAGGCCTTAGTGAAGCTCTTATTAGCTTCCATGAAGGTTCTACATGCATGCTCCAAATCTAACACAACCTCCTTCACTGGAGCTTTGTGAGCCCATGTACTACCTTATGGTTGTTTCCCCTTGTCATCTCCTATCGTGATTCCACTCTTGAGCACTATATTTACGTTTGGATCTTCCTCACGTGGCTCAAAACTCATCATCTGCAAGTTATGAGTTAGTGTAGGTGGTAGCACCCCTTTGTCACATATCCTAGCTATCAACATAGGATAGTCTTCCATTTCATGATCAAACAAAGTGCAATACTTGCATGACAGACACGTTTGATTAGTGTAATCATGGGCATAGTGTCCTAGTCCTTCGTAATTGTAGAAAATAACTATCCTCGACCTCTACCAGGTCCTCCTCCGCTTCGATCTCATACGCACCCCTGAGATCTTAGCCATGCTATCCCTACACTCTAGTCAAGGGGTCACATTTTGGCCTAAACTCTATAGACAGGAGTTCTATCCATCATCAATTCATAGCTCCTGCAATTACGCTCATCATGTCTTAGCGACCTACAAAAGTTGCAGAACTGTTATTGCAGTGCCTGTAAAAATATTTGTAGCAAGTGACAATTATCCGTGGCAAGTTTTCCAGCTACTTGATAGATAGCGCACCATAATACAGGCCCCATGCTAGGTCTTGCTTGATATTCTGGCCTTAAAGGCATCAGTTCTCCTCCTACAATATAGTTTGCAAAGTCTAGGAAAAGGTCTTTGTCATGACCCTCAATCTTTCATTTCAGGCACCATACTCCTCGTGCACCTTTGGTTGAACCATCTTGTCCTACTTCATACTTTACATCTCAAGGCACAAATTCTTTAGTTGCACATGGACCTGTTGAAATCCTAGATTTGGATCTTGCATCAGAGTTTCATATAATCTCATGGAAATATCTAAGGCCTCCACTTGAGTGGTTATCTTTTGTTGCGACAATGCACTCCTTAAGTGTGGTAGTAGCGAAGCCAAAAACCACTCACAATGCTACCCATTTGTCAAATTAATGTTGGCTTCGCGGATTGTACACTTCAACCTCTGATCTAGTTCCCAAGGCATCTCACCTAGTTGCATCACAATTTCTTTGAATCACATAGTCGACTATGCCTCTGATTCAGGCCTATGAAAGTCTCTATTTTGTGCTACCTAGATGCCTGCCATTCCAACATTCAGGTTATCATTAGAGTACTTAATATACCAAGTTAGCACGCAATCTTGTAAATCACTAACCAATGTTACCTTCTTTATATGATAATATGTAACACCTTGAGCTTCCCATACAACCCTCACAATGAACCAGAATTTGTCTGAGTCCTCATTTTCCAAGCCTTTAAACAAAGGAAGCTTCACTATATTTTCCATACTAAACTGCGGTGGAGGTGGAGGTGGTACGGGTGATGTTGGGGGTGATGGTGGTAATGTTGGAGGTGGTGTTGGCAGAGGTGGTATTTGCAATAATCCCTGTCTTATTAACTGACTAGCACTTCGCAAAGAAACCTTTGCTATCTCTTCCTCATCACCTCGTGGAGGAGAAATCATTGGACTATAATCCAGACCCTTTTTTCCTTCATTCCTGTAAAAAAATTTACTTTGTGTATTCCCGAACATCAAGGTAGATGCATAACCCATTTTTGGCACAATAGCATTTTAATCCAAATATTCAAAGATTTATGTACTTACCTCATAGTACTTTGAAAAAATGCTGCTTCACCTTGCTGCAGTTGATTAAGGTGTCAACTGCGAATTTAGTCACAAATCCTGCTATGACACGATCGAGCCAATGATTGAAAGCATGGATGATCTTATCCTCCAGTGCCTCAAGCCTTTGTACTAGATCTGGGGTCCACACAATAGTACCGTCAAGTTTCGACCTCCCTTGGCTATATGCTGGCTTCATGATCCACTTGTATAGCTCAATAGGGAAGGAGCAGAAAAGGATCTCATGGAGCTCTATATACAGGTATCTGTCCAGCCATTGTTCCTTTATCAGTTGTGGGTTCCTGTTCTCTTGCATTGCAAATTCGTCGATCATCCTATCCATCCAGTCTCCAATCTCCTTCTTAGTTGGATTAGAGTGATATGACATCACACATCTCTTATGTAGATTCAGAACCCGAAAACAGAACAATTTGTTGGCTTGAGGGGCCATGACCTAGGTTCAGCATTAATTAGCCAAACAAATCCCTACACTACTGGCCGTTTTGGCATCATCCTACAGAGCGCGAACCAAAATCTCACATGAAATAGTATGGGGGGATGATGGAGCCAAGGTTCAACACCCTGAGATGGTTGTGATGTTGTTTATTCCTTCTATTCATACCTTTGTGTAGGTTGCTTCATTCTATGGATTACAAGATGAGCCCTCTATTATGTCCTTCCATACCACCATGAAAGGGTATAGTCGACCATCGCACAGCCCTAACCTATTGCTTAGGTACTTTCATACTACTACAATAGTGCGCCATGCAGATTCCTAAGTAGTTCAAGTGATTTTCTTATCTCATCAAATAATTGAAGTTAACACCATGTAAGAAGATATTTGTATTTGCGTTCATTTATTCAATGTAATTGCATTCATTCCTGCATCATATAAGCATAATAAAGGAAATTCATACATAAGATATCCAAACACATCAATAGAATAAAGACACAAAAATTTCAGAATATCTCTTTTTATTAATATCTTGCAGGTGTTACAACCTTTGTCCGCCCTGTGCACACAGCTGTAGGGGTTTATGCACTCAGTTGCAGACTTCTACCCTAGGCCTTTGCACACTTAGCTGCAAAGTCTCTACCTACTCTAGAACCCAAGACTTCGACTTCTTGCTTCCAAGCTATGACTCCATTACATCGTGTGTCATTCTATCCCCTAGAGCTTAGCTCTTTTTATACAATCCCATGGTCCGTGGACAATGGGTAGATCTCTCATAGCCAACTTTGCTTTACAAACTAAGGGTGGACTAACCATTTTGACACATAACACCTTTGCACTCTATGACCACAAAATGCGGAGTCTTCAAGATTATATTACAAAAATTGACTTAACATGGGCTTTTAGCCCCAAAACTGCCCTTGGGCAATCTCACTCCCAACAATAGGCTTCACCTAAATAAAAGATATTTTTTTAGTGTTAGTAAGTGTAAAGAGGTTTATGGAGCAAATATAAAATTTATTTATTTACCATACCTCTTGTTTATTTATCATATTTCTTTTATTTACAATGGTATTTGGCCCATAGACTTGGTATATAATTAGATGTTGATTTCTAATCTTATTTGATATGTTTTTATTTATTTACCATACATATTTATACCTATTTTATATTTATTTATTGATAATACCTCTTTTATAAATATGGTAATTGGCCCATGGTATTAATAATTATGTGTCTCCTAGGATCCACCTAAATAAAACCTATTTTTTGAGTTTTCATAACGATAAAGAGGTTAATGGAGTAAGGATAAAAATAGGTTTTATTTATCTATAATACCTCTAATTTATTTAAATTTCTTTTATTTACCATACCTTTGGAGTAAATAATAATAAAAAAAAATCTTGTTTATTTACCATACTTCTAGTTTATTTATATTTTTATTTATTTACCATAGCTCTTTTTTTTACTATTCATAAACCTCTTTATATTTTAAATTTATGTTGTGTTGATACATAATAATAATTAGATTGATTTTTAAATATGGTTGACATTAGATTAGCAATGTTAAATATTACACTTACATTTACGTTTAAATGTTTACATTTACATTTAAGCTTACATGTTTAAGTTTTTGTGCGAGATTTACCCCATGGGTGCAATAATTATTTTATTTTTAATATGAAATTGCAAATAAATCTGAAAAATACATATAAATAACCAAAAACAATTTTATGTTAATTAAAATAAAATAAATTTCAATTAATAGAATGTTTAAATAATATTATTTGAATGAAAAGTTGCTTTCTATTTTCAAAAAGAGTAAAGAGATTTGTAATTATTTTATTTAAACTTTGAGTTACAAATAATTTAATAATTTAAAATTCCTTAAATTTGGGATTTTGGGTGATTTTTCCCTAACCGTAGGGGTTATAGATCATCTTGCCTTGATAATGGACAATGTAAAGGCATTGTTTTACATCTGGCACTATTTCTACCTGGGTAATACCTATCCAAGTCTCTTGGAAGGTAAAATTGATCGATATAGTATAAAATTTATCCAAATCATGCAGTTGTATTTTTGGTGGATCCATATGTTTTGTGCCCCTGAAAACGGACATCTCAACCATCTTAGTGATTTTAGATTCTATGGGCATTGAACTAGCGACAACTAGTTGGGAACTAGAGAAAGAGAGATGCAATGCACTGCTGAAACATGGAAAAAAACTAATAGGTTTCAGATTCAAAGTTCCTTGTAATGGAGACATGGTAGGTGCTTCAAATCTTGGTTACATGTCTACTAGTTCGAATGGCTGATGACATATTAATGGATGCTAAGGTTTCTTCAAAAGTTCGTCTTTGACAAAGTTGAGAAAACCTTCGGATCTGATGTTTGATTACTCTCACATTGTTGTTGAGCTAAATCAAATATTCAGCTTACAGAATGATTGATCCAATCATTAGGCACTAGGGAAAAGGTCAACTATCTTACTTCTTGGCCAATCCAGATACTGTGCTAGATCTGGTGAGTAACTCTTAACAAAGTGTGAAAAAGAATTTCTTAATTAATTTTAGCTTTTTTGGAGTATTTCCATATTAATTTTTTCTTTTATTAAATTATGTTTTTCATCTATATCTTGAAGATGATAGTGGATGGTTCCAAACTTAGATTTGACATTTTTTAATTGTTTAAATCATATTTATTTGTTTTTTTTTGGAGCTTCTCTACATTATTTATTTCTCTGGGGAGATCACATATTTCATATATGTCTTCAAAACTTCAACCCAAAAAATCATTATCCTTTTTCTCTTAAATGTGCAAATTCCATATATCGGTAGACATGGTTGTGAATGCAAATTTAGTAGGCATGGCCAAATATGCGGGAAAGCATGGCTTAAAGAGAGATGCAATGCACTGCTGAAACATGGAAAAAAACTAATAGGTTTCAGATTCAAAGTTCCTTGTAATGGAGACATGGTAGGTGCTTCAAATCTTGGTTACATGTCTACTAGTTCGAATGGCTGATGACATATTAATGGATGCTAGGGTTTCTTCAAAAGTTTGTCTTTGACAAAGTTGAGAAAACCTTCGGATCTGATGTTTGATTACTCTCACATTGTTGTTGAGCTAAATCAAATATTTAGCTTACAGAATGATTGATCCAATCATTAGGCACTATGGAAAAGGTCAACTATCTTACTTCTTGGCCAATCCAGATACTGTGCTAGATCTGGTGAGTAACTCTTAACAAAGTGTGAAAAAGAATTTCTTAATTAATTTTAGCTTTTTTGGAGTATTTCCATATTAATTTTTTCTTTTATTAAATTACGTTTTTCATCTATATCTTGAAGATGATAGTGGATGGTTCCAAACTTAGATTTGACATTTTTTAATTGTTTAAATCATATTTATTTGTTTTTTTTTGGAGCTTCTCTAAATTATTTATTTCTCTGGGGAGATCACATATTTCATATATGTCTTCAAAACTTCAACCCAAAAAATCATTATCCCTTTTCTCTTAAATGTGCAAATTCCATATATCGGTAGACATGGTTGTGAATGCAAATTTAGTAGGCATGGCCAAATATGCGGGAAAGCATGGCTTAAAGTGTTATTAGGTTACTTCTTCGGTGGTAAATCCTATAACAATTCAAGAATTTTTAAAAATAATATTTGAACATTTTAAATGTAATCCAAAGGAAACCCAGTAAAATTGTTGAAGCAATTGACCTGTGTTAATAATATGGATAATTATGGATAGGCTTAGTTCAGCAAGCAACATTATTTATTTCTCTGGGGAGATCACATCTTCCATTTATGTCTTCAAAACTTCAACCCAAAAAACCATTATCTTTTTTCTCTTAAATGCGCAAATTGCATATATCAGTAGACATGGTTTCAAATTTAGCAACCATGGCCAAATACGCAAGAAAGAATGTCTTAAAGGTTTATCAGGTTTCTTCTTCGGAGGTAAATCCCATAACAATTCAAGAATTTTTAAAAATAATATTTGAACATTTTAAATGAAATCCCTACATTAATTGCAAAGGAAACCCAGTAAAATTGTTGAAGCAATTGACCTGTGTTAATACTATGGAGAATTATGGGCATGCTTAGTTCACCAAACAATCTATTTTGTAATGATACTCTGTGTTTCTTACTCGAAATTTTAATAAATATAAATGGAATTTGAAAGTTAAAAATTTACTCCTGTAAATTTTACTTTTACATTGCATATAATCTTTGTTCAAGGAGTAGTTTTGTTATTTAATATAAAGAATTATTGATTTACCTTAATTATAAAAAAAAATACATAGAATCATTGTAATCTGATTGTCATATTGTAGATAGCGGGGTTATCAAGATCGTCTACAAAATATATGTTACATCAATTGAAGCACTTGGAAAAGATCTACAGCCATATGCATGCTATGGTGGAAGTTAAATTATCTGCAATGGAAATGAAATACATATTTATTGGTGGTGTATTATTTTAAACATTTTGATTGGTAATCAAGCATCATACATTAATAATTTTTTTAATATATTTGTGCAAATTTGATACAAATTTGAAAAAATGTTTCAAGAGCTCTTTGAATATGAACGAGACAATTTTTTATTTGATGCAAAGATGAATGAGACAATTTCAGATTTGATGTTAAGATTATCAAGTGGGAAAATTACATCGGAAATATTTATATTCCCTGACATGGTGAATATATCTTAAATGGGTGAATATGTATCAATGGATCACAATGGTTGTAATGGCGATGAATACATCAATTTTCACTTCACTGGGTTCACTATTTTTGGGAGAGTGATGGGGGCTGTTGGAGTAGAAATTTGTCCAGATATAAATGAATGTCATGCCAATGTGAACATTGAACTCATTTCCACCAAAAATGATCTCATTAATGATGTATTTACATTGCAGGGAGGCAGTTACACGTTTACAAATATTACTCCATGGAAATATAGGTTGGTTGCTTCTCATCATGAATACATAAATTTCATTAATCCCCGAACAATATACAAATATTAGGTCATATCAAATCCCACTACATTTGTTTTTCAAAAAGGAAAGGCCATTATATTTTTCTCTCTTTTCCTTCATTTTATACACAGAATAAGTTTGGAGATTTCCTAAGGATGAGTGTCCAAAGGAAATAGTATCCCTCCAAGAAATCAAATGTGAAGAAGTGGAATGAACAGGCTCTGTGAGCCAATTGTTAAACGGAGGAAGAAGATACAAGGTCATACCTAATGTTGATCATAGCTAGGATGGTAATACACATGAGGTACAATGATTTAGGTTTATAGAGTATATTTCTATAATATTGTCTTTCAAATACGTCATTCTCATGTTCTCTTAACAATTGTCCAAAGAGGCTCTCGAGAGATGGGGTTGGGCTTTGGAAATCTGGTAGTAGATGACATATTTTATGTCCCAAGATATGATATGGATGGCTTATTTATTTCTAAGGGTAACCCTACTTTAGGTATTTATGTATACCTTTATTCAGATGATGTCCATGAGGTGAAGTTCCCTCAAAGAAGATCCTTAGCCAAATCAAGCGCTTTGTCATGCAATATCTAATGCATATGGGAAATTTTCTTTTAATTTTATTTCATGTGGAAAATGAAGGTTGTTGCCATTCTACGAGGGTGATAATACAATATTTGATGTTTCACTTCCATCTATAGAGGTTATTGTTGAGCATAGTCATGTTAATATATCACATCCATTTCAGGTCACAGGTTTCTTAGTTGGAGGACTTGTGGTGACTTCTAAAGGAGTCTGTTTTGAAGGTGTTAAGATATTAGTTGATGAACGAGAAATAGCTACAACAAATGTCGAGGATATTACAAACTTTATCATGTAACATTAACACGCTACATAATCAAGGCTGAGAAGGATCACTTCAAGTTTAGCAGTTTGGAGAATTTCATGATTGTGCCAAACATGGCTCCAATCCCAAAGATAGAAGCAACACATTATAATATTTGTGGTTCCCTAAAATTAGTGAGAAATGGATATTATGGCAAGCATCAAGTTATCTTGACACATGGGACAAACAAAGTTAAGCCTCAACTAAAGAGGATTGATGATATGGGAAACTTCTCCTTCGAGGTTCAACCATGTTAATATCGAATATCCCCACTGACCACTAGGAAAACGCAATTCTGGTCTTCAATTTTCACCATCAAATATTGATGTGATAGTAGCTAGACTAATGTATGGCATTGAATTTATAAAGGCCCTTGATGATATTCATGGATCAGTGATATGCAAGGAAGGATGTGACTCGTCAGTTTCTATATCACTTACTTCTCTAGTTGTTGAACACTACGTTTAGAGAAGCTTAACTTGTTAAGTTTAACAAATGGGCGTAGTGACTTCATATTTGAGAATGTCCTACCTATTGCATTGTGTCTTGAGGTAAAACATGGACCTTCATCTGATTTGTTAGATTGGGATGACGACAGGTGTTGGGAGAGAAAGGTTATTGATGTCAATGTTTTTGTTTATGATCATTCAGAGATAGTGTTTATCCGAAAATGTTAATGGTTGTGTATTATGTCTACTCATCGTGTGGCTTCTTACATCATACAACCAAACAAAGAACCAATGAATTTGTTGATTGAGAAAGGATGGTAGCAAATCTACTTAGAAGCTTCTCGTGTCCACATGCTTCATTTCTTGAAATTGTGCATTTTTTTTGGAATGTATTCATTAGAATTCAATGTATTGAACCATAAGCCTATATATTTGACCAATGAAAAATATCTACTAAGTCGTGAAATACATGTTGACTCAAGTTCTTATCCCAAAGAAAATGACTTGTCTCAAAGAATTATTGTAGACATATGGAAAAAGGAGGATACATTTATAGATATGATCAATAATGCCAAACTTATTTCAAGTGCTAATGGACCAAACAACATTGTTGTATATAAGTATACTCACTGGAGCAATATTGAAGATGAAATGGTCTTTGTTTTGAGAGATAAATGGAATGCTAATGAGAAAAATAGTTTTGAAAAGGTCTTGTTTTATCCAAGAAGGCAACACATTGCTGTTAAAACTAATGGGTGCCAACTTGATATTCCTTCTTTTGTGGGGTGCCTAGGAAATTACATTCAGGGTTAGTGCTGCCAACAATCCCAGGTGTTGAGATTAAAATAATTTCTCAAAATGACAGTAGCAATGGTCTTCTGAAAATGGTTGACTTGGTTCTTCAAACTTCGACAGGATCAAATAGTTTTTCTTGGGTGGTCCTTTGTAAGATGATAATGAGTACTATTTTGAAGCTTCAAATGGATATCATTTAAAATCACTTGCATAGGACCCCTTTTGAAGCTTAGCTCTATGCTCATCCAATTTGATTGGACACCCCACTCGACTAGCCAAACCATAAAGAATATTTGATTGTTAGTATTTGACCTTCTGTGCACTCCCTGCTGTCATGCGGAAAGAGTTATGTTTGCGGACAAACCTAACCTCCCTAGGAGTCTAAGACTCTCTAGTGACAAAC
>APFE030154916.1:107558-135378 GCA_000404065.3 Pinus taeda | reverse complement strand
AATTTGTTTAATCTTCTATGTTTTCTTCAGTTTAAGGAGAATCCTTGAGACTCCCTTGCTCTCCTTAGCCCCTCACCATTCTAATCTACCCATCTCACCTGATTTAAGTCATCAAAACAATCGCCTATCTAGCCCCAAGTAGACCTCTGCAAAAACTGTGCCTCATCCCCGCACCCAAATTTGTCTTTCCCTTGAATTCAATAAAATCATTAAAAATCAATTCTAAACTCTTTGTACTTCATACCTAGCCTAAAATCAGTCATCAATTCGGTCATCTCGATCCTTTTCGATTATCTTTTGCCGAGTTTGACCCGGAGAGAGCCCTCTCCTGTCCTCGTAGTGCTAGCTACGAGGCTGAGCGTGGTTCGATGTGGCCTTGAGTCTTACTTTATTTCAGCCTAAGGTAGATTTGAGTGCTAACACTTAGTACCAATCCAATGTATATGATGAGGCTCAACCATATATTGGCTCAATGTGTTAACTGCAAAACATATGTCCAAACGGGAGTTCACCAAGAACATCAGTGCTCCTATGAGTCGATGATACTTAGAATCATTTCCCAATTCAGGTCTAGCAACACTACCACATAACTTCTTAAATTTAAGTTCCATCAAAGTAGTCATAGGCTTGCACTCCACCATCCCAAATCTTTCCAATATTTTCACAACATATTTCCCTTGAGAGAGGAAAATTTTACCTGGATTTTTCCAGACCTCCAACCCTAGGAAAGAGTGCATCGGTCCTAGGTCTTTCATCTCAAATTCAGAAGCCAACTCCCTCTTACATTTGTGAATGAGAGGGTCTGCACTTCCATTAGCTCCATGCTTGATTGTGTAGAGCCACTCAGAGGTGACAATCGATTTGTCCTAAGGACTAGGGACCACATCCCAGACATCATTCTTCATTATCGAATCATATTCTTTATTCATAGCATCCTTCCATATTTTTTTCTTCATGACTTCTTCAAATGATGAAGGCTCATTTTGAATGATAGTGCTCATGATGGTCAAGTATCCTTGATACCTATTCGGCTTCTTGCTTTCACGAAAAGTCCCCCTTGGTGCAATATGTCTCTTGACATCTTCGAGAATCTCCCTAAGCCATGAGGGTCTCCTCTTGGAGGAGGGAGGCTCATGAGGAGGAGGGTCTATAGGATCCATAGGTTCATCAACATCAGGCATCGTTTCGTCCTCTTTTTCACCCTAATTTCCGGTGTCCGCTTCTTTGTCCTTCCTTAGGATAGGAAGGTTGTTGATCTTCCTGAGGGCCATATCTTCGTCGAAGGTGATATCATGACTTATCTCAACTTCCTTTTGACCAACCACATAAATTCTATATCCCTTAGTATTTTCACTATAGCCCATAAAGATTCCTTTCTTCCCATATGGACCCTATTTGCTTATTTTTATCTTTCGGCACATGAAAATACATGGTCCAAAAATTCTAAAATGAGAGACATCAGGTTTCTTACCAGTGAACATTTCTTTGGGAGTCCTGAAGTCCAATGCTTAATGAGGGCATTGGTTTTAAACATACACAACAATATTGGCAGCTTCAATCCATACGAACTTCGAAAGGCCTTGATCATGAAGCATGGCACGAACTACTTCTACAATAGAGCAATTCTTCCTTTTATCCATACCATTCTTCTCAGGATTGTATGGAATTTTAGTCTCCCTCTTAATGCCAGCTTCTCTGCAATAATCTTGGAATTCATTAGATTCGTACTCGGTCCCATTATCAGTCCTCAATATCTTGATTTTCTTCTCGGATTGGTTTTCGATCAAGGATTTGAAGTGTTGGAACCAGGTGAACACTTCATTGTTCTTCTTCAATAAGTAGATCCAAGTCTTGCGAGAATAATCATCCATAAAGGTGAGATAAGTATCCTCCCAAAGAGTTTACGGGCATCATACCAGATATTTCGGAGTGGATCAACTGCAATATATATGTAGTCTTGCTATTACCTGAGGGGAATGGTCCCCTTGTAATTTTTCCTTCAGCACATCCCGGACATACACCTTCATGCTCTATTTTGAACTTGGGCATACATGTCACCATATGTCTTGCATCGAGTAGGACCTTATAATGAAGATGGGTAAACCTTTGGTGCCATAGTTCAGATTGTAGATATGTGTCGCAAGACGTGGCTCCCAATGGACTTCCTCCAACTTGATACAAAGTGTCAACCCTAAACCCAAGAGTAAAAGCATCTTTAAAAAAAATTTCCAAACACGTACCTTTCCATCGATGAATGCCACCTTGAATCCTTTATTCTCCATGGATGAAATGTGTTAGCGCTTGAAATTTCACCTCACGCTGAAAAAGGCAAACCTCAAGGCAACAACAAACCATTTAGCCTCATAGCTAGCCCTACGGGGCAGGAGAAGGCTCTCTCCGGTCAATCTCAAATCTTCAATGGATGAGATGACCAATAGGGTAACACTGATTTTAGGCTAGTAAATTGATAAAAGGGGTTTTTTAATAAAATGACGGGGTTTTTCTGGGCTGCATGGGCAAAGTAACAACTTGAACAGAGAAATATAATAAAAAACACAGATTATCAACTGAGGCAAGGTAGGCAAGAAATTTAACATCAAATTGAGATTAAATGGGATGGCAAGACTGGTGAGGAGCTGACAAGGGCATAGGAGATGAATCCTTGTCAAACAGAAGAAAAAATTAAATACTGAACAAACTTAAAGGCAGAGCATACAAATGATGAATTCTACCTTAACACTTCATCTGTTCAATTAGAAATGATCATGAAGTGAAATGAAACATAACAGTTTACATACGAAACAGAAGAAAAAATTATGCTAACTTTCATACCACAGGAATCTCAGAAGTCAGAGCTATGTAATTTCATTAAAAATCTCTGTCTAAAAACTGTACAATGAAGCTCTGTAACACACACCTCTCAGCACTCAGAATTCTCTCCTCTCCCCCTTACAAATGAAATTTTTAATATAATAAATACATGCTGCTCAGGAAAAACAAATCGACCCCAAAGTCAGGGATTTGTTTGATCATTATTTAATAAATAAAACTAAAAAAAAACAATCAGCGCTTCTGAAGATAGAATAGCGCATCCTTTACTTGATAACTGATGAAGTAGCATTCACAGGTGTCAATCCTATTTACTGAAGATATAGGCAATCGAATCTTGTATGCCACTTTGCAAACTGCGCCCCAAATCTGAAAATGCGTTGGCCATTTTACCGAAATTAGGAAAAGATTTTGATAATCTGGAGTAAATCCACCACATATATCGGATTGAATGCCGGAGTATTCAATTGCCACAACACAGAATCCAGACCCCCCTACAATCTTCCTTATCCAATAATGATGGGCATATCTATTGAGCATGGTACAATACCGATGAAACTAACACATGAATCTATGCGTCCAGGCATTTGCGTCGTTTGTTGAATAAGAAACGGCAAAGACTGCTCTTTCCAGATGTCCCCGACCCCTTTTGACATACACATGTTTGCAGAAGGTGAACAAAAAGATACGGAAAACGGAACAGAAGTACCTGGACAATCAATATTGATCACATGATTTTTGTTCAGAAGGATACATCATGATCTGTTTCGGCATTATTCTCTTTATCACATTAACAAATGACAGAACCAAAATCCTTCCCATTTTCTACATTGGTTTCTCCGCATCTCAAGTTTGTTTGAGACGAACTATCTCGTGCAATGAACCCTGTTGGTTGATCCCAACAGCTCTTCCGCTTTCAGTCTTTTGTCCCTCTCTTCCATACGACGCCCAACCTTTAATACACTGTTATGGAAATCGACCTCTTATCTCTCTGTCTTTCTGCCTTTGTTACAACTACATTAAAGTCACATGGATCCACTCGATTTGAGAATACACATGTACAACCAACCAAATGAACGTGTCCTCTGAAATTAGAAATTTTGCTACAAGAAAAGCTCACACGGTCATCAAGGAAGAAGAGCGCTCAGTTCTGTGCAAACAATCATTTAGTCTCTCCTCAAAATGTACCCAGAAAACATAATAGAGGCCAGTTGCCTCAACCAACAAGGGAATACGGCTCCCACAACGCCAATCCATCCTTCAAACAATGGTAATCGCACAGTCCACCACAATAAATACAAACCATTCCTCGAAGATGAAACTCTTGCTCCTTATTAAGCCATAAACCCTCCATTTATTACAGTCAACATGGCCCTTGGTAACAGTGAAGAAATTTGCCTTTTAGCTAAGAGAGCAGTGCCAACACACATTCAATTTCTCTGTATTACACCAAGAGAACTCGGACTCTATTTCTCGTTCTGAACCCATTCCCTTTAGCAATATGGAGTTTCGCAAAACCTCCTTCCTTTGAGCTTAAAAACATTTAATCACCAGCAATTTGAGTTTCACATATGTCGGGTGCCATGCTCACAATCAAGTTTCCTATATCTTCTAGTAGATGATAGATTACATGGTGGAGCCTTATATTTATCTTTGCTTGACAAGCTGTTGCATCTACAGAACTTGACATGTTACGTATATTGAAACCCACAATGACAACCCCACATGCTTGGGCTAAATCAACATCAGCTTGAGAGATTGCCCCAACTCCTGTATGAACAATATTAACAAGCACCTGAGAACTATTCAAGCTTTTCAATGTATCTGTTACAGCTTGAACAGTACCCTGCACATCAGCCTTAACAATAAATGTCATTTCAACCATTTCCACTTTCTCTGATGTAAATATCTTGAATGCTACTAGAGTAGGGAGGCAGAAATAATTAAGCATAAGCACGTCCTCCGTTCAATTATTCTTCAACCGGTCCCAACACCACCAAAAGTTTGCTAGAAATTTTTCCTGAGATATTTCGAATCTTTCCTTTAGTTCCAGCAACATGGATAACCTTGAGTTGCGATAAAGAATCCTCTAAATCTAGCATCTTCAAATATTCAAACATGATAAGAAATTCATTGGCTATATTGGTGCTGTTAGATGAAATTACATCTATGGCTGCCTCATACGATAAAGACAGAGAACTTTGATTTTTTCCAGCTGCTGAACCTGCACCAACATGTTTGGTTTTTTCAAACTGTTATATTAGCAAAACATAAATGAATTTGAAGCATATTGTTGAGTGGAGCTAGAAATGCGGGCTTGTTGGGCTCTTGCTCTTGCTGGCCACCAATTTGGCTTCTTTCTATAGTAATGCATGGTCTAGTCCTTGTTCATCAGCTGCGGAGAATGTAAATCCATTTCTAACTTTTGCAGGGATTGTCTCATCATCCACATCAAAAACACTGTCATTTGAAGAACTGTAGAGCTTTGGAACATCATGACAAATTACATATTAATGATTTATTCTTCAAAACAGGGTTTTGAAGAAGAATCAATCTCACATTTGACTTGACAAGACGGAGTCTAACAAAATGGACACCAGGTTCTTCTTGAGATCAAGTACATATAATACTTCTTGCAAATGAATAGTGTTACCTTGATTCAATTGAAGGGTAACATTCCCTACTCCCTTCACAGGATAGGTGGCATCATCTCCAAGGATGATCTCCAAGTTTGTCTCCTTTTCTATCAGATTAGAGAGGACTTCTTTATATCTGGTGAAGTGCCTTGAGGCACCACTATCAATCAACCGATTTCCCAAAGTGTCCAGAGGAGAGGCAGTGGAGAGGGTCGATATAAGATAATACTCTTTTTTATTATTGTTAACGATATTTGATTCTTCATACCTGGAGTTCCTTGATTTCTTGGAGGGTCAACCATTTCCTTGATGTCCTGCATTCCTTTTTCCTTTGTCATTGGACCTACCATTCCTTTGATCATGGTTGTTGAAGTTTCCCCTGGAATGATTGTGATCATCATCATGCGATGTGTCCCTTCTATTTGGACACTCTCTTACATAGTGGACAAACTTATTGCAAACAAAGCACCTGCCCTTCCTTCCTCCCTTAGATCTAGGCTTTCCATGGAAATGACCTTTAGACCCTGCATTATTTCTCCTTTTGGCATGAGCAGAGAATGCAGTGGGGTTGCTTATATTAGAAGGCATTTCTTGATACACCATTCTTGTTTCTTCTTCAATGCATCTTGACATCAATTATTCAAACCCTGAAATTTGATCATTGTTGAGTATAGTGGTTCCAAATACATAACACTCAGGTGGGAGTCCTCCAAGGGTGGTGAGAGTAAGTTCCCTGTCAGGAATGACTTCTCCTATAGAGAGTAGATCATTCTTGATCTGAATAATCCTCAAGAAATAGGATTGAATGTCCTCATCCTTTCCCTTCTTAATATCCTTCAAATTATTCTTGAGAAATAGAATTTGATTAGCATTACTAACCTTGAACATGCCAACCAACTTGTCGTAGATCTCCTTGGAGTTCTTCAATTCAGAGATGTAGGCCACCAGATGCTTGTCAATGGAATACTTGGTAAAATTATTTTCTTTTAGTTCAGCCCTATTTTACTTGGTCTTCGCAGCAGCCGGTGCATTTGAAGGAGGTTCAGGGATTTTACCTTGCACATAGCCCATCACTTATTTTTCTTCCAAGGTCAAATCAAGAGGCACCTTCCATCCATGATAATAAGATTTATCATGGAGCTTGTCTCCAGCTGAGAAGTAGGATGAGGAACCCATTGAGCCTTTTTTCCTTGTCAACTGTCTTTGGTGATTGCTCTTTCACTCTTTCTTGGGCTTTGTCTTCACCTCAACTCTGATACCATGTTAATTTTAGGCAACAATGGTATGCTCTATGCTTTAGAGCAATTTTACTTGAATTTCTTTATTAGCCCAGTATCAATATTCAAATTAATAATCACATCAACATGATAGTAAAATGTAGATAAAACATAAATATAAATAGTAGAAGACAAACCAAGACAAGAGGACACAAGATGTGGCACCAGCCAGGGACAAACCCCCAATGTGGGGAACCCTTGATCAAATCTTCTTTTAGTCTTCAATAGTTCAGTAGAGAGAGATAGTATGCTTTACAAATATGATAATTTATAACAACAACAAAAGACCCCTAACCATAAAAGTCAACGCTGGTCAACAGGTCAGATTTGACCCTCAACAAATCGATCAACTCCAATCAATTTCGGCCTCCAAAAAAAAGATAAAACAAGCCTCAAAACAATCAAATTCAGCCCATTCAAACTTTGGTCAAACAACCCACCTACGGTCAACCCTAGTTGTAGTCAACACTAATCAAACTATCCAGAAATTTGGTCTCCTGAAATTTCAGCCTCTTGAAATTTCAGCCACCTGAAATTTCGACCTCCTGAAATTTTAAACATGTGGAGAGAGAGAGGCCCAGAAATCCGTACCCAACCAATGACGAGAGAGAGAGAAGTGTGAAGATGAGTGTGTCCAAATGAGGCTAAGGCAGTATATACTTATAGGAAACGTTGAGGATGAATAAATGTGATTGTTGGGCTTCTGAGCCTATATAAGTTTGTTGGTCGACCTTGACAATTTGTCCATAATCAAAATAAATTCATAACTTCATTTGCACATGTCAGAATCAGATGATATTTAGATCAATCCTACACCTCTTGGAGAGAGGAATCCAAGAAAAATATCAATTGTCATAAATAAGATGACCCATGTGGACTTTGGCCCTAGTCGCCAATTTTAACATAATAAAATACAAGACAAGATATGATGATCCTAACACCAGGTCTCCTTGGTGTGTATATTTAGGAGACAAAGGGTACAATTATAATGGAATGTTATAACCCACAGATAAATATTTTAAATAGCTAACATGAATGAAATAAGACATATAAATGGTAAAAAAAGTCCTTAAGTCATTATATTGTATGCTATATTGATCTTATAATATGAATTTATGGTACATCAATTGGACCATTCTAGATCTAGATCTCACTAACAACTCATCAATGGATCATCAAAACACCTCATCAAGTGCAAGGTTTATAATTCATGTCTATGTGGTATTAAAATTTGTGATTTTCTAGAGACTCAAAGTATAATATTCCCCCCCCCACCCCACAACCTACTCGAACCTAAATTACAAGTCTAAATAATATTACGAACAAATTTTGTTATCTTCACTTTAAAACTAATGAATTGAGATTCAATGAAGATATGCCTAAAAAAATGCCAACATCTTAATGTCTAGAAGTGAAAATTTGTTATGTTTGAACATTCCCAATGAATAATTCAAATGATTATTTTTTAGAAGATCACATACTATGCTAGAATTCCCGAATGCTAATTGAATTTGGATTGATTGACTAGATACTGAATCTTGAAGCCTAATATATGATATCCCCCCATGTCAGGTGCAAGGTGGGAAGTTTTTCAATAGTTCATTTTGGAAAGGATCTAAGCTATGGCTTTGGAATCTTTAGATGGTGGTTTTTTTTATTGGATACTAACCATATTCACTTTTTCTGGTGGTTTGTCTGGTTGGCCATTAACTGTCTTCCACTGAAACTAGTGGTTTATGGTCTACTACTATCTAATCTACTTTGAATAATGTGGTGGTTTTTGGATGACCTCTAACCAATTTGATTTGAATAATGTGGTGGTTTTAGATGACCACTGGCTAACTTTATTTGAATAATGTGGTGGTTTTTGGTTTACCACTAAGTGTCTTCACTTCATCAATTTACCACCCCCCCGTAAAGGTGGATGAGGATTTCTTTCATCATTGTGCTCCTCCCTTGATGCATAAAGAGCACCATATTTGACTTCAAAAATATATAGAATTAGATCTAGGTCATGCCCAAAATCATCTGGAATACTTGTTTGAGAGCTTTTCACATGTATGTCGTTGAAGGGCATGTTGTAGCACACGTTCAAATGTATGTCATTGAAGCACATCTTGTAGCATAATATTTCCTTTTATGTCCAAATTCTTAGACAAATCAATGTAGATGCTCCAATAATGTGGGATGGTGAACATATCCAGACTGACTAGAAGGAGAGACACTATAAATAAATGTCAATAAACACTTTTTTGAATTTTCTACCTATTTAACATATATAGTTATAACTATATTTTTCATTTAATATTTAATGTCACTAATCAATTCATATTAATTTTCAACGTCTAACATTACAAGTATTGATGAATTTGGAAAAAATGGGATAAATTCATTTTTCTCAATATGGAGGCAACTAAAAAATGGTGGACTTGTACAATGAAATGCACAAAAAAAAAACAGAGGATATTCACATGGCACAATCCTTGTAATACGCTCCCTCGAAAATTACATGACAAATGGAATGTAGAGTGTACAAATACATGGTTAAAGATGCAAATTTATAATCTGAAACTAACAATGAACACAACAAAGATGCATTGAACATAAGAATTGAATGTGAATGAATGGTGTATGATATATGAGATATCTTGCTTAGATTTAAGTTATAATTAATTATGTATTATTTAAAATTTAAGATTGTTAATTTTAATATATACTTGCATATAACCAAAGGTTTGAACATATCCTACAAGTAATGGTTTTCAAGTGGAAAGTGCTAACCATGGTGAACAAGCATATGATAGTGAAGTGTTGGCTAGATTAAGGTAAACTAATTGTGAAAATTTAAGAGATAGAAACCAAATTCAAGAAACACTTGACTAGGTTGGCAACCTAAAGGAGATTATTGAATTGGATTGTAGGTCCTTCAACTATAGTTTTCAAATGCAAATCATTAGAATTTTAATAGGAGATATATTAGTCGTAATGACGACAATAACTTATACGCTTTTGATGCACATGAAGAATTATTGGAAATAAATGTCGAATCATATATTTGTCGAGAATGTTATCAGAACCCTCACCGTTAAATTTTGAATGTTGACCACTGACCCATAAACATTGACCCTTAACTCTAATACCTAATCCATCACAAAGTATATTTAAAAATGACACAATAATAACATTAAACTTGAGATGCCAATAGAGAATCCATGCTCACATGTGTAAATTGTTTGGTAAGAGGAAACGTGTGTAGAATCTTTTCCTCCAACATTTCAAATTACATCTAGATGAGTCCATCAGTTAGGATCCTAATGCTCATAATGGAGTGAGGAGAATGAAGGAGAAACATGTGTTATAAATATAGAGTCAACACTTCTTGTATATATTTAGATCAGTCAATCTTTGATAGTAGGATTTCTATTACGAAGATAAAAAAACTAAGCAAAGGTATCATTGTTTTATTCAATTTATGATGGGTCTCCAAATGCCATTCAATTTTAGACCATCATCTTTGTTAAGAGTGTTTGTACATATTTCGATTTTGAGGGTCTCACACATTCTCCTTTTTGTGTAGAATTATTCATTCGAAATTAACCTCGTGTATTTGTGCAAATATGAAGGATTGTATTGTGTGCATGTTCTCTAAGGGTTTATTTTTAAACTCGATCATAGAATATATTTGTTGAATGCTCTTTCAAACAAACTTGAAGACAGTGACCTGGATGCAGGCTAGTTAAATTATAATTACCAAAAACATATGAAAATTTGGACATTGTTAAATGCAAATTAGGATGTTAGAAAGACACAAAATTGATATATATTGGATGCCTATCTCAAGAAAAGGGTGCCAAATAGGATGCAATTTTAACCAAAAAATGGCACAAGTGATGACACTAGAAACCCATTGTTAGGTCCCTATAATACTAGTGTAGCCTGGATATTCTTATTGTTGTGCCTTATATAATCCCATTATTTTTATTGTTGAGCCCTTACATTATTATTGTTATGTAGGCCCTAATTATATATTGACCCTTGAGACTCTTATATATAGCAAGGAGGTCTTGTCATTTGAATCGTTCAAGCATTGTTCATTTATGTGATGTAAAGGGAAGTTTCCCCCTTGAAGTGGCTTATTATCTAGTCATTTACCTATTTTTTCTTATATTTTTGTGTTATTTCTGATATGGATACATAACATTTGGTATTAGAGCTCTAGATCCTAACCTTTTGCTGCTTCAAACGGGTCATCGTGGAATTTTTATTATAACTTTTTTGTTGCGAAGCTTCAAATCGTGAAATTGATACCACATGAAGGAAAAATCTTTATGAACATCTAGTTACAAGTCCAAACCTTGGTTCATTATATTTTCATAGATATGATCCAAGGAAGCTAGGGTTTCCACATTTTCTAGAATTTAGTCTCAAATAGGTGTTTCATGGAAAATCATCATAACTTTCTCTTCAAGCATTAGATTTGAATTTTGTAAAAATTTGTTGAAATTGCACAGACTGCAGTTTCTTGGGTATGAATTTTAGGGTTGAAGGTTAAAATAGTGACATGTGGCATCCCGTACATGTTCAATCTACTGAACTAGTCAATAATCAAGCCATTGTGAGAAATTGGCATAACTTTGTCTTAAAGAATCTAATCTCCATCTAACTGGAGGGATTAGAAAGAAGAAATAGAGGGTTACCATAAGACACAATTTGATAACTTTGGAGGCCAAAATCACATATATACAATATTTCAAGGTCAACCATACCAACAAGATCAAAATCACGCTCGAAAATGTGTTTACTTTTAAATTTGCATAACTTTTGTTTGAAAAATCAGTTTGAAGCGATTCAAAGGGCATATTGAAGCATAGTTGTCATTAATTGGTTCCAAAATTCCTCCGAAAATAAATGCTACACTCATTAAGCCCTTAGAAAACTCTACTATAACGCATGAAGAAGAGGAAGAAATGCAACATGATATATCAAAATTGTGGGAACAAGTGCAACAATATTCGCTCTCACAAAGAGAAACCAAAAATGAATTGGAAGAAATGAATTCGAAGAAGGGTGATTTTAAAGGGGGCATAAACAATTTAAAAGAAGGCATTGAATGTTTGAAGTAAGGTTAACAAAGTTGCTAGAAGAAAGGTTTCTTGGCGGTGACAAGGTATTCCATGAAACCTGCGATGAGAATAAAATGAATGTGAATCATGATTTTAGAGACTCTAACTTTGGGTTGAAGACCAACCATATTCCAAAGATAGATATAAAAAAGTTTCACGGTAAGGATCCGGTAACATGGATACTACAGGTGGAGCAGTTCGCTGATCTACACGATGTTCAACACACAAAAAAGGTACGCATTGCATCTTTATATTTAGAACCCAATTAGTTTGTGTTGTATCAACAGCTTTGTTCTCGTAAATCACTTGACACTTGGAGAATTTCTATGAAGGAATTGATAGCACATTATGAGGATACAAAGATAAATACCTTATTTAGCCAAACGATAAAAAAAAAAAAAGGGTTAAGTTGTGGAGCACATTAAGGACTTCCAAAGATTGAATATCAAGGTAATCGATATTCCAAAGGAGCATTCGGCTGATGTCTTCATAGGGAATTTAAAGGATAACATCCAACATGAGGTTTGCCTTTGGGAACCTAAGTCATTGGAGAATGCATTTAGGGTGGCAAGAAAACTTTAAAGCCAAAACACGGCAATAAGGAGATCTACCATTCACAACTATAAAGATGGAAATGTTGTTGCTCCTAGCATCCCATACCTACAAGGTTGACACCATAACAACTGGAGGAAAAAAGAGCAAAAGAGCTTTGTTATAGTTGTGATATAAAACACACTAAAAGTCATAAATGTGTTGAGAAGAAACTATTTTACATTTATAGTGAAGAGGAGGAACAAAAGGAACAAAAATCATCAAAAGAAGAAGATATACTATAGGAACCAATCCGAGGCGTTGAAAAAGAATAAATTAACTTGAACATATCTTGTAATGCATTGGCGGGAATTACCACTCCTCAAACTCTTGAGATAGAAGGATATATCCAGAAGAAAAAGGTAATAGTATTGATTGATTCAGGTAGTACCCATACTTTTTTTCATTGTAAGATAACCAAGGATTTCAATTGTTTTCTATATCCATCACCATAGTGTCAAGTGATGATTGCAAATGGAGAAACTATAAATTTCTCAGGGAAGTGCCATAATATTAATCTAACCATGGGGTAATATGTATTAAATATTCCAATGCTTTCTATTCCATGTCCTACTACATGACCTGAAGCAATGGCGCCCTTACCTAATGGGAAGACACTTCAAGTTAAAAACAGATCATGATAGTATTAAATAATTCTTGGAACAAAGATTATCTTCAGAAGAGAAAGAAAAATAGGTCACAAAAATATTAGGTTGTGACTTTGAATCCATTTACAAAAAAATGGAATCAAAATGTAGTTGCAAATGCACTCTCAAGAAGCGATGAGGATGTGGAAGCATTGCTCTATGTCATTTATATTATTCAACCCAATTGGATAAATTAGAGCAAGGGATGAATGGAAGAATGAAAAGGTGGTATGGACACTCATTCAAAAGTTATAGCAAGATCCTAGTGTATATGATACATTTATCTAGAAAAATGATTCACTATGGTACAATGACCGTCCACTATGTGTCCCATTTTTAAATTTATACAAAAGGAAAAATTGATAGATTATAAAAGGTTGTATTTTATGATCCAAATTTATGCAGGAACGGAATTAAATAGAGAATTTAACATAAACATAGAGCTACAATGAAAACTGAACTTAATTCATTAATAACAAAATACTCAAATTGTTTACATGCAGAAGGAAAATAAACCAGCTTGGGTGATGGTAGCTTATCTCTGAGAAGAGATGTGACGGCTACATGCCTTCTAAATTGTGTTACAATGAGGCTCACAATCCTTTTCATTATTGAGAAACAATGGGAAAATCCTAAACATCTAAAACCATAACCCTACGAGATGAAGTGCCAAACGTTTGTAGGCCCCGTTGGGATTAGTTGGAATGTCAACTTCTCGGAGTCATAATTCAGCCATATGATATTTGTTTGGCATGCATGATACCTTCTTAGAAATATCTATTTGAGGAGAAAAAAAACCAAGAAATTCCATGCCCATGGGCTTTGGTCTTGGTGCATTTAAAAAAAAAAAAAAAAAATCGTTTAGGGCCTCAAAATGGATCAGGAATTTTAGGACCCGAAAAACTACCAAAATAGTAAATTGTGATACAATTAAGGAAACAAAAAGAAACAACCATTGGGGGTCTAGGTGGAAAAGGTAGGTGGCCACCAATATCCACCTAGATCAATCCTCCCCCCTTAGGAAGGAATGGTCTCCATTGCATTGAGTGCCTCCATGAGATGGGGAAACTTCTGCTGAACTTAGTCCTTAGTGAGCCACTTGCCTTGGTGCAAGAGTTGGCCAGCTTTGACAACCTGATATAATTGGATCTCTGTTGGCAAGCGTTCTTAATTCGTGTTTACATGATCCAATCAGTCGTGGCCTATTCCATGAAATCTTGTTTGAGCTCTATTAGTTTCAGTTGCTCAGCAATATATGATGTGTCCAACAATGTTGGAAAGTATTGTTGAAGAAGTATATTCTCAGACGGGATAATTAGAAGCAAGATCTCGGTGATAAGGTACAACGATACCTTCGCATTCCACTCTGAAATCTTGTTTAAGTTCAAGGTGTTGGAACTCAGATGGGTATAAGACTATGTCTCTTCGTATAAGGATCATTCCTTGGATAATATCACTGTGATTTCAAATAATTACTATTGTGATGATTACATTCTTGGCATATGTCTAAAGACAAGGGTCTCGGTACTACTCTCTGCAATCATAAACTTAATCATAGTTATGATCTCAATGGCGACTCTGTCTCAAGGATATAATCTCATCGAAGGGGCAACTATGGTGAAAAAAGTGAAGATCTCAGTGGTACTGGCACAGTGATAATCTCAGAAAAGGTGCAGTGATGATGATGATCTCAGTAGTACGAAGAAGAGGATTGATATTTTGGTCTTGGAGTGGCTCATTTAGTCAAGGGTCATGTTATTGGTGTTCATCAATTGGAATCTCTAGAAGAAGAATTTAGTGCATGCTTTCCTCTCCAAGAGGGAGAAGCTTTGGCCCTGGAAGAATTCCTACATCTTATGTTCTTGTCTCTTTGGTTTTGGTAGCTACTTGATGAAATAAGAAACACACACTCTAATAATGTTAAAGAGAAGATTGTGATAATAAGAAAATTAAAAATGTCTCATAAATAGTTATCAATATAGGAAGAATCTCATTAACTACATGTGACTTAGATCCTTCAACATGGTCTCAGAGCTTTGGGTGTAGTTTAAGGAAGGGCATAAAAGATACACTTAAGAATCAGCTTCAAGAAGGACATCACAACAAGTTGAAGGAATTGAAAGATCAGTTTTCAACAAGCAGTATTTAACAACAAGACAATTCAACACCAATCTCAGTGAAGTCTCAAGACTCTCGATGACACAAAACAACGACATAATCGAAATCCTCTATCAGTCTTGATGAGCACATAAAAATATAAATCATCAATATATGAACTCGGTGAATACCCTATCTCGGTGAAAGAGAAGTATCCCTTGTCTCGACACTGTTATGTTCTCTACCCCAATAAAAACATTGTCTTGACATCAACACGATCACTATCTTGGTCTCCCCGTAATCGAAGTCTTCAACATATTCTCAACATGATCATGATGATACTCTTACAGACTTAACATATTCATCTTGATTTTTGTTTCAGTAATTTCTTGACATAAGAATAATGGTCTTGAAGATCCTACAGGAAACACACAATTTCGGTCTGACAAAAATATATCCACAGTTTGATGAAATGGTCGAAGTATTACATAAGCATGGTGATCTCAATACTCCTCATGATGCTTAGTTATTGAGGATCTTGGGTAAAATGCAATCATTTGAGTAATCCCTTACAAGTCCTTTGTAATGTTCCTTTTTTTCAGTATTCCACATGGCATGGTTAGGATGGACTTTCAAGGCTGGGGCAGAGAGGTCACAAGTGCAGGTTTAATTCACCAGTGGACCCAAAGGCTTCAAGAGGTGTTTCATGGGGTTTTGAGAAGTTTTTATGAGGTTTAATGGAATTCGCTTGGTATATTCCATCATCCGCATAGTTTTCCTTTCATTCCATTACATTCCAACAACTTCCAAAAAACTGAGATGGGCCTGACTCCATTAATGTCGCTTAAGGTGGAATTTCGAGAGGAATACTTGGCATAACACCTTAGTGTAATAGCTCGTTGGAATCAAAATAAGAATATCTATAGGATGGGATGGGTAGAAGTGATTTTCAGTGGCTTGAGGAAGCATGGTGGCCAATTTACCATTTTCCCACATTAAAAAGAATATTTTAATTAAGATAAATGTGCTCAATGATTAAACAGTAATAAAACAAGAGCTTCTAGAGGGGTCCATCAGATCTATAAAAAGAGGAGGAGGAGGCCATTAGAGGACAACTCAGATTTGTCTTTTCTTCTTGTGGAGAGGTTTGAGAACTCAGTTCTCTACTTCAACAGTAGCCCCAGGACGAAAACCCTCGGGTCTAGGGTGATCATGATGAGAGTGGATAAAACCCATCTCATCTCCTTGGTGGATTTAGCCAGAATTCACAGGTGCAGTGATTGATTTCAATTCAGTTTTGGGAGGGTTAGCTTCAGCATCAAAGCAGATCAGTTTTGGAGACCAGATTGTCTATCTCAGCTATATCATCTTGTACACTATTTCAATCATTTATTATAATGAAAGTTGAGAATATTTTTGCTCATTGTGTTGTCAAATTGCATGCACTCTACCTGTTATATTTTACATGGCAATATTTTTTTAATCGAATAGTAATTTTATGGTGAAATTTTTGGTTGAGTTAAATTTCTGCAAAATCAGTGAAATATACTGGTATCAGAGCTAGTTTTTCCTACCAGCCTGGAGGGTTTCAATTTCAATTGCAGATTTCTCAAGGGTTTTATTGTGAAGGTACCAAAATTGTCGAAGCTAATTTCATTGCAGAAAGTCAATTTGGAAAAATTCCCTCTACAAAGTACCGGCCATATTTCTTGATTTTTTTCGATTGCTTAGTAATCGATTCGACGAATTCGAGAATCAAATTATCAGTGGGAGCTGTCATATCAATTAGCGGTCACTATATTATAAACTTTAGAGAAGGTGGGCGCTTTTTATTATATGACAACAGATCACAATATGGTCATAATAATAAATTAAAGGGCCAAAATTAATTATTTGGGCTGTCAAATATTTTTGAAGGGAAAATTATTAAGAGGACACATATAAAATTTTTTGAAGGACTTGTATTAAGGAATCCAACAGTTGAAATCGTAGGATGAAAAATACAGTCGCCTTGGAAGATTGATAATTTCACTTTGAAACTTCCATTTGTCCTTCTGAAGAAGCCAAGACCATATATGCCACGAAAGGTTGAATCTCGTCTATAATTGTTGGTGCAATCGAAGACATCACGTATGGTGCAATAAATTGCAGCTACATGGATCTGCTATGAGAGAAATCCAAATTCACCTGTAGAAGGTCATTTTTCTTTAAGGAGAATCAACTCATTGGAAACCGTATTGGACGTAGCAGAATTCAAAATATATTATAGTGGTCACATTCACTATAGAGAGCGGAGTTGTAATTTGCGTGCGTGGTGACCAAACGGATCTTTTCCCACTGTAATCACAAGCAATTCATGAACATGATAAAAATGGCAATGTTTGTATTAATGAAAATAAAACCCACTGGTCAGCTCTATGAAAGAGAGTCTGAACCAAGAGAGTTTGGCTCTGCAGAACGCTCTACATTGTTCATCAACATTACACATTAAATAGAATACATGGTTTTAGGGAAGTTAGAACAACATCCTAAGAAATAGAAACTAATTCCCATCCTGAGGCTACGTGAACCAACTCTAGCTATTCTAGGATATTCTCCATTATCTTCAACAGTCCCCCTTAATGGAGAATGGGTTCACATATATGCCTAACATCTCCCTAAACATTTGAAACTTAACTTTTCCAAGAGGCTTAGTGAAAATGTCTGCAACATTATCACATGCATTACAATATTCCAATGAATTTCTATAGATTGCACTTTCTCCCTGACAAAATGAAATTGAGTATCAATATGTTTAGTGTTTTTGTGAAACACCAGATTGTTGGCTAGCTTGATTGATCTTTGATTGTCGCGTATTATTGTTGTTGCGACTGTCTATTCTTCCCCAACATCCTGGAGAAGTCTCCGCAACCAAACCGCCTCACATGTTGCTACACACATGGCTTGATACTCTGCTTCTGCTGAGGAAAAGGAGACTGTGTTCTGCTTCTTGCTGCTCCAACTGATCACCCCGGATGCAATACTGAATGCATAACCTATTATAGATCTGTGATCATCTACATTTCCTGCCCAATCTGAATCTGCAAATCCCGCCAATCTAACATCAGAAGAGTCAGTGTAAATAATTCCATAACCTACAGTACCTTGTAGATACCTCAAAACATTCTTCACTGCATTCCAATGGCTTTCGAGTGGATTAGACATAAATTGGCTTAACACGCTGACTGCATAAGCCAAATCAGGTTTAGTGGTGGTTAGGTAGATCAGACTCCCAACCAGTTGTCTGTAAAGTGTTACATCCGCCGCTTTTGAGCCATCCTCACACTGCAATTTGATGGTACCGGTGCAGGCTTACACTAATCCATTCTAAACTTTTCTAACATGCCTTTGACATACTTTACTTGAGACAAAAATGTTTGACCTAAATCTCTCCAGATCTCGAGACCTAAACAGTATCTGAGTTCACCGAGATGCTTCGTCTCAAACATCTGTGAAATCTACTGCTCGATTTCATCAATCAGATATATAGCATCACCTATAATTATCAAATCATCTACATATAATGAAATCAGCACTACACACCCTTGTTTATCTTTCACAGTGTAAAGATTAGGGTCATTCTTACTTCTATTGTAGCCAACTTGTAGAAAAAATGAATCAATTTTCTCATACCATGACCTGGGAGCTTGTTTTAGTCCATGGAGTGCTTTCTTCAACCTACAAACTAAATGTTATTTTCCCTTCTGGACAAACCCTTCCGGTTGCTCTAAATAAACCTCTTCTTTCAGTTCTCCATTCAGAAATGCAGACTTTACATCTAGTTGGTGCATTATCCAATGTTTCCTAGTAGCTAAAGCTATTAACATTCTGATGGTGTTCAATTTGGCTACAGGGGCGAAGGTTTCTTCATAATCTATCCCTTCTTTTTGTGTATACCCCTTTGCAACCAACCTAGCTTTCAGTTTTTCTATAGTTCCATCTGCATTAATTTTCGATTTATATAACCATTTGCAACCTATGACCTATTTTCCTCTAGGGAGTTCTACCAATTCTCAAGTGTTGTTTCTGATTATTGAATCATATTCTTGTTCCATGGCTATTTTCCATTCATTACTTTCATTTGCTTCTTTATAGCTAGACGGTTCAACAACATTCATCATACTATTTATAAATGCATTTTCCCTATATCTTACAGGCATTTGAGCTTTCCTACCTGATCTCTTGAGTGCTGGGGTGGTGGTTCCAAACCTTATTTCTTCCTGTTGTTGTTGTTGTTGTTGTTGTTGTTGCTATTGCTGTTGCTGCTACTGTTGTTGTTGTTGTTGCTGTTGTTGTTGCTGTTGATGTTGCTACTGTTGTTGTTGTTGTTGCTGTTGATGTTGCTACTATTGTTGTTGTTGTTGTTCATCCTCTGCCTTTGTTTGCTGTTGATCCTGATTGTTCTCTGCATCTTCTTCTTCAAAGTACGGAATGTCCCATCCATCATAGTGATCATCAGTTTCTTCACTATCCTACTCATGGAATTTAACATCTCTACTAACAAAGATCTTGTGAGTAGAGGAATTAAATAATCTGTATGCTTTATGTGATGAACAATACCCTATAAAAGTACATCTGATGGCTTTTGAGTCCAATTTTCTTCTATCTTCCTTTGGTATGTGGGCAAATGCTTTACATCCAAATATCCTTAAGTGTTTTACTACAGGTTTATATCCATATAATGCTTCAAAAGGAGTTTTAAACTCAAAACTTCTTGTAGGACTCCTATTTTTTAAATAAACTGCAGTACTCATTGCTTCAGCACAAAAACCATTTGAAATATTCTTACCTTTAAGCATACTTCTAGCACATTCCACCAGTGTTCTGTTCTTCCTTTCTATTACTCCATTCTACTGTGGAGTATAGGGTACTATGAACTACTGCAAAATTCCATGATCTTTACAATATCTGATCAACTCATCCTTCTTCTATTCTCCCCCTTGATCAGAGCGGAGAATTTTTATCTGTTTCCCTGTTTTTCTTTCAATCATATTTTTAAACTGCTTAAAATATTCGAATGTATGACTCTTCTTACTTAAGAAATACACCCAAGAAAACTTCGTACAGTCATCAATAAACAGTAGAAAATACACTGCTCCTCCTAAAGATTTTGTTTGCATGGGACCACAAAGTTCTGTGTGCACTAACTCCAGTATATCCCTCTGTTTCTTTTCTACTCTAACAGGGAATTCTTCTCTATGCATTTTTCCTAAAGTACAAGCATCGCAATCATTATGTACTTGTCTTAGCATAGGAAGATCTCTTACCATTTCTTTCCTCTATAGTAACATCAAATCATTGTAATTGATGTGGCCGAATCTCTGGTGCCAAAGCTCCTCTGTAGTCAGGCTTGTTCTATCAATGGTCGAATCGGTGCAGGTTTCACATCCAACTTGTACAGTCCTCCTGTTCGGATTCCTATAGCAATTGTCTTCATGCTATCTAGAAAATCCTTAATGTAACAGTTAGATTTTAAAAATTCAACTTTCAAATCTTGATATGTAATCATTGACACAGAAATCAAGTTCTTTGTTATGCTAGGGACATACATCACATTATAAATTTGTTTAATATTACCATCAGGTAGAATAACAGACACTTTCCTACATCCTTTGATTTGATGACTTTTGTCATCACCTAGGTAAATCTGTGCACCTTCGTTGATCTCTTTAAAATCCTCCAGCCAATGCTTGTTCCCTGTCATGTGTGTTGACATTCCTGAATCTACATACCAGATGTCAGCATCAACATTTTCATCACGATCTGCCATGAACAATATCAAATTTTGCACCTGATCACCATTCGTGAGATGACCTGCATGTATCGTGGGCTCTTGTTGTTCTTTATGATACTTCTTTTTCCTACATTCCCTGGCAATATGACCCAATTTTCCGCAATAAAAACATTTAGTTTCAAAGTAGTTTTTATTGGGATGCATACCTTGAGTTAGATTTGGCCATTTATGTGAACTTGCTCTGTTTTGCTATTGTGGACCTCCTTTCCCTTTATAGAAGTTATTCCTCGCCACCAATGCAAGATCGGAACTCTAGGGTTTCAAATTCGATCTCCTCTCTTCTTTCTACATCAATATACCTGTCAGCTATTCAAAATGTGGGATATTTTTTGTAGCATTGATCCAAGTGATGAACATCTGATAGTCATCAGTGACACCATTCATTGTAATGGTCACAAGATCTGTATCATTCATTATATGACCAATATTTGATAATTTGGTTTTCAGATCCTTGATCCTTGCTACGAATGAAGCAATCGTTTCATTATCCTCCATCTTCATGGACAAAATCTTACTCTTGAGGAACAAAAGATGATTTGAATTTCTGATTTCGTACAATTCCTTCAGAATTCCCCAGATCTCGTTAGCTGACTTACCTTCTTTGATGTGCGGTATAATACAGTGTTTCACTGACATCTTTAACATTGTCCTTGCTCTGCTTTCTCATTTCTCCCAATCTAGGACCGATGTTGATCCAGTTGCGGGCCTTGGCTCATCCCCATTCACAATTGTCCAAGCACTCTGTGCTTCTAGCAGAGTCTGCATCTTAAACTTCCAAGTTGCATAATTGGAACCATCGAGCTTGTTATGCTTGTTCATGCATGCTTCAAATATATTGTTATTCATCTTGGTGATTTAGAAGAAAAAAAAAATCGATAGGTAAAAAATGTTAAATTTACCCCAGATCTGTGACAGAGACAGATCATTGTTGTTCGATCTCGCAGCACACACGCAGATCTCCATGTCTTCCTTCTCAACTCCAGAACACCTCTTGTTGTCAGCTTCAACCTTGTTATTAGCTTCCCATGCAACATCTCTGACAGCGTACAACCTTGTTCTTGGCTTCCTCACGCAACCACAACCTTGTTATTGGCTTTCCTCGATCGTCACAGAAGTCCCTGTCTATTTTGCGACGTCGTCGCAGAGGTACACGTCTTTACTACGACGATCTGCGATGAAAAATTGTGCGAAGTGTTACAGTGCCCTCGTCACAGAGGTACACGCCTTTCTAGCGATGATTTCAGAATCGTCGCAGTTATCCACCTCAGAACTACAATGATCTCGATTCAAAGAACCACACACTAGCCAGCGTACAGGTTCCTCAGCCTTGACGCTTTGATAGCATGATAAAAATGGCAATGTTTGTATTAATGAAAATAAAACCCACTAGTCAGCTCTACGAAAGAGAGTCTGAACCAGGAGAGTCTGGCTCTGCAAAATGCTCTACATTGTTCATCAACATTACACATTAAATAGAATACATGGTTTTAGGGAAGTTATAACAACATCCTAAGAAATAGAAACTAATTCCTATCCTGAGGCTACGTGAACCAACTCTACCTATTCTAGGATATTCTCCATTAACTTCAACACATGGTGTGATGATGTAGAAAGGTTTCATCCTCTGTTGTGGGTGTCTGAGAAGAAGGAAGGCAACTTTTAGGCTAGATTTCTATGTCTAAAGTCAATCTCTTTCTTTTACGGTTTGCCACATTTCATTCATCGGTAGCAGTTGTAATTAGAATCAGGCCAAATTCATATGAGTTGGAGATGGGAGAATTACGAAAGCATCGTCGACAAAAATCAGTATAAAATCAGTCTGTGCAAGGTATATGAGATCGTTTTCATCAAATGGTGCTTGGAAGGGGATCATAGCATGGTCGTATTGTTCATGTGGGGCTAAGTTGTGTTAAAGAAGCCTGAGCTTTATTTTGGTTGTTGGGGACTAGTTTACAATCAAGAAGGGGATGGATTTTCCCTCTATTCCATGGGCGTAATCATTTTCTTCATTGGGATCGAGTTTTCTATGGACCATAACTATTATTTCACGATGTTGGCAGGTGTATTGACCAAAGGGTTGCACTATTTGTTGATCTGATATTCCCTGTGGGTTGTTGAAGGTCGTTTTGGGCCTGTGTAAGTCGTATTCCCCTTACTAAATGAGGATAAGCGTTTTGTGTTGTTATTTGAGTGTCTACACCTCTTGTTGGAGCACGTGTTGTAGTGTTTGTGTAGCAGTATCAGTGGGTGCCCATTGTCTACTGTATGCATGGTAAAATGTGAGGCAACACGACTTGCAGCATGTGCATTGGGGCACTAACGTAAGTGACTGTCTTACAAAGAAGCAAAGTGTCCGCTCACACTGACTGCGTCAGAAGGGAAAGTCTGGAAGCTATAGAATCGAGTTGCAGCAAGACAGTGTGAAGAACGATTTGTAAGAGTAGTTTTCTCTCTTCTCCAATCATCCAAGAAATTATATAGCTTGGCCACAATCATGTGCTCAAATATTTATTATAGAGAATACGTTTTGAATTCTGGAGCGTAGCATTGGTTGAGGAAAAAGACCATGTTTTCCTTTTGTTGGGCGTATCCCTGTTGGGTACAGATTTACACTATTCTTGTGGCTAGAAAAGGATGTATTAATATTGCTGAAAAATAAATTTCAATAACTTCAGACTACTCGTGGACATAGTCACTGTGTGTGGGAGTTGAATATTGACTCACCTGTGCATATATGTCTCCCATTGGTTTCACATGGGTCTTGGTGATCCTGGAATGCCATTTTGAGTAGTTATTGTCCATTGTATGGATATTTGCCCTAGTTTGAACATAATTGGTGTCAAGTTGAGTGTTGGGATGTCATACCATGGTGAAGGGACTGTACTGAGTCCATTAGTCATTTATTGTATACTTTGTTATGCTGTCAATCCTAATCATATATATGTAATTGTCGTCATTGAACAAAAACATGGATGAAAATTTCACAAAATCCCTTCATAAGCTAGCAGCTATGATCAATCAATCATTCTCCAAAGGGATACTTAACAAGAGTAGCCACAAAAAAAAAAAATGAATTGGGATACAAAAGTTATGCACTTGGAACAGATTTGAGATGCATGGGGGTTGCAACAAAATCCATACTCAAACTATAATAACTTGCTTCACTTCTCTCCAAGGTGCATTAATCAAATGGGAAGAGCTTGGTTTGGGCTCTAAAACCAGCCATGCTTGCTCTCATACAACACAATTTTTTGGAGAATCTTTGCGTAGGGGTCAAACTTCCATTTGCTTCTCTTCTTAGTAGTATCATGATGTTGACTGCACCTATACCCCTTACAGTGATGGCCTTATGAGGAGAGTCTTCAGGCTGATAGTGGAGACCTTTCAAGATTTGGATAACAGTGAGGGCCCTACCTTTGGGAAGAGGCTAGAGATTCTAGAAGTCATGGCCTTGGTTAGGTATTATGACCTCATGTTTGAGCTCGAGTGTGACGATTTGATCATGTAGATGTTCCGATGCTTCTTCAACATTAAGAAACATCATCTTGATACAGTCATAACACACATGCAATCCATTCTATCCTCATGTATGGGAGGCCATGATACCATTTGCAGGAGGTTGCAGTCTAAGTTGGTTATTTGGAGGGGGGAACAATTGGTTTCACCTGTTTCCTATAAATTAACCGAAAGGTTATTTGAGCAGAACATTGGACTATTCAGGAGACGTTTGACCCAGGAGGAGTTGCGGTGGATTTATGGTGACCAACCATGCAGCAAGAATGAGCTAAGGAGGGAGGGTCTTTGCTTCATCTACAAGGAACCTTGGAGACTTGACCACTCATGCTTGAGTGATGCGGAGGAGATACAGGGGCAGAGCAGGGGGAGATCCCTTCTGACTTTCAGGATGAGGGTTCTTCTTTGGATGAGTCCATGGGGTCATACAAGGGTGCCTCTGGGGAGCATAAGCAGTCATGTGGAGTTGTTGATAGCAGGCTAGATCTATATTCCAATGTGTATGATGAGTAGTCAATGGACCCTATGGGAGACATTCGGGATGATGAGTCACCAGTGATGATTCAACAAGAGCATCATATGGTGGAGAACGAGTCGGCTGAGGAGGATGATATGCATAGTATGCATGATGAGCGCATGATGGAGGATGATGAGTCACTATCCTTGGGGTCAACCATCGATGAGGAGCAGGCAGATATACAGACAACTCACAGGGTGGTAGTATTTGCAAACACATGTCCTCAGGGGGTGCAAGGGCTTGACGAGATAGCTTTGCATGAGGATGGGAGACTAGAGGAGCATGGAGTTTTGAGCTAGATGAGGGTGGATCTTTTTGATATGGTGGTGCATCCATCTTTGGGTTGACCCACTGATGACGTGCAGGTTCCTGCACAGGAAGCTGGCAGAGCTGCAGTACTTTTAGGGAGTAACCGTCTCCAAGAGTACATGGACAAGGCTTGCATCACAATTTGGCCACTTGTACCCATTACAGGAACAGAAGCAGGGTTTTCTCGATGGATATTATTGACTGATGGGCAGAGTTGCGTGAGTGCGACATCATACAACATAGGGGACTTATCACATATAAAGGTGCCATTGCATCTGATCCATCCCACATGATGGATTAGCAAGAGATCATGAGTTGGTATCCTATTGATGGTGTGATATCTTAAGTCAGTGGCATAGTAGAGTAGGGACCCCCAGACATTTCAGAGACTACATACTCCAATCGAAAGTGGGATACAGGTCGACAACTCTTCAGCATTCCATCCCGACATCAGGAGAGCATGATTAGCATTTGATTGAGTCAGGGGTTGGACTCGAGAGAGGTGATGAGTTGGTACGCAATCGGTGGGGTAACATTCATAGCTAAAGTTATAACGCCACAGGAGCCATGGAGCATTGATGCTTTTTCTGGGTGGCATTTGGATCCATGAGGATTTGTTGATGACAAGCTTAGTCAGAGATTGGAATGGGATCCGGGAATTGAGGGGTCTGTTCATGGTGGGTTGACACAGAGGTAAAGCATCACTGAGTGGTTCGTATGGGGTCCGGGCATTGGGTCTCAGTTGCGTTGGGCCACCAAACTGGTCCACAGGTTTGGATTGCTTGAGGGCAAGCAATATTGGGGTGGGAGGGCTTCTAATGTTCCTTTTTTTTGGTATTCCTCATGGCATGGTTAGAATGGACTTTCAAGGTCAGGGCAGAGAGGTCACATGTGCAGGTTTACTTCAACAGCAAGCCCAGAGGCTTCAGTAGGTGTTTCATGGGGTTTTGAGGAGTTTTTATGAGGTCCAATGGCATTCGCTTGGTATATTCCATCATCCACACAATTTTCCTTTTGTTCCATTGCATTCTGACAACTTTCAAAAAACTGAGTTATTAATGGGCCTGACTCCATTAATTTTGATTAAGGTGGAATTTCGGGAGGAATACTTGGCAGAACACCTTAATGTAATAGCTCATTGGAATCGAAACAAGAATATCTATAGGATGGGCTGGCTAGAAGTAATTTTCGGTGGCTTGAGGAAGCATGGTGGCCAATTTACCATTTTCCCACATTAAAAATAATAGTTTAATTAAGGGAAATGTGCTCAATGATTAAAATACTAATAAAATAGGAGCTTCTAGATGGGTCCATGAGATCTATAAAAAGAGGAGGAGGAGGCCATTAGAGGACATCTCATATTTATATTTTCTTCTTATGGAGAGGTTTGAGAACTCAGTTTTCTACTTCAACAGTAGCCCTAGGACGGAAACCCTCAGGTGATCATGGTGAGAATGGATGAAAACCCATCTCATCTCTTTGGTGGATTCAACTAGAATTCATAGGTGCAGTGATTGATTTCAGTTCAGTTTTGGGAGGGTCGGCTTCAACATCAGAGCATATCAATTTTGGAGACCAGATTGTCTATCTCAACTATTTCAACCATATCATCATGTACATTGTTTCAGTGATTTATTATAATGAAAGCTAAGAATATTTCTGCTCATTGTGTTGTTGAATTCCATGCACTCTACCTGTTATATTTTACATGGCAATCTTTTGTTAATCAAATAGTAATTTTATGGTGAAATTTTTGGTTGAGTTAAATTTCTGCAAAATCAGTCAAATATCTCTTTTGGGATATTACATCCTCAATATAAGGAGATGTTGAGTCTTGAAAATGTCATTCATTTCCATTACACTTTCACTATTATGTCCATTATATCACCTCCATTTCACCTCCATTTCACTACTATGTCACCACATTCATCCCACTTTCATTATCATTGGGCCACATTTATGTTTTTCCAATCTTTATTAATTCTAAGCCTTTTAAGTGAATTTGTGGTTAAAAATTAAGAAATAATGTGCACTTATACCTAACAAATGGGTTGAGATTGTTGACATGTGTAGGTTGAAAGGAGGCTTCTAGAAGACCCTTATGTGGCACTCTAAGGCCAAATTCGAATTTGAGTGGAAAGAATCATGGGATCATGAGGATATGTGTCACATCTCATAATTGTATTGTAACTCTAAAAAAACATGTGTCTTATCAGTTCCTATTTTGATTAGGACTCTAGAGGTAGAGGGAGAGATTCATGGACTATCATTAATGAGATGGTTCTCATCTTTTGTATAAATACGAAATCTCTCTCCTTCATTTGTTAGTCTCATCTTAGAGCTTGGCTTGGCTTTTAGTTCTTTAGCTTGGAGTTTGTAGTTCTTCCTTGATGGCTTTTGAAAGCTTTGGAGAGCTTTGTTGTACTTTGTAATTTTGAAGAATTTGAA
>APFE030154916.1:65298-86644 GCA_000404065.3 Pinus taeda | reverse complement strand
GAACCTTCTAACCCAGTTTTATATTAATACCCATTAATATTTTATTTTTCCTAAGTTTAGACTTAGGAACTTCATTAAAAATATTAATTATTTTAATATTTCCCAAATCGGGTACAATCTATCCAAACCATTGATGGGCCTTGGAGATCTCATGTGCTTTAGCCTCTCCACCAATTTTCATGGCTAGAGCACATCTGATGCTACCCCAAATACGACCTCTACTAGGATGAGGTTATTTTAGCTCCCACTTTCGACAATGAACTATAGCGGCAATCCTTTCACCCACATCTGTGAGTGGAAGAGACGCTCCCCTTCCTTTTGATCTTTGGGCTCAATCTTCTTAACCTTGATGGTGGCAATGGTGGTGTCGGGCTCCACATCAATAATCTACTTCCCTTTGTCATTCCCCTTGTTAGGTTATGACTCATAATCAGAACATGCATCTTACTCTGAAGGTTTCAGCTCATCCACCAATGACTTCTTCGTGCGACACTCACTTGTGTTGTGAGTGGGTCCCTTTTGTAACTCATGCCACTTTTCTGTGTCGTTCTTCATCTTCGTAGTGTTATTCTTTGCTTGTGGCTTTGATGGGTTGTCCTAGGTCACCCTGCCTTAGCTTTGTCCTTTGTTTTGTGGTTTGGGGGTCCCTTTTCCCTACTTCGGATTGACAAATCCAAAGTCACACTTCTTCTGTTTAAATTTATGCTCGATCTTTACAACATATCGATATGCATCGCCAAGTGAGGAGATGTGTAGGAAATCCATCTCGTATTGAAAGTACTTATGTATACAATCATTGTACTAGAGTACCAGATGCTACTCAGAATCCTTGATACTCAACTTTGTGCAAACGGTATTAAAAACATTTGTGAACTTCGGTACGTCTTAGTCCCTTCCCAGCCATAGTGTGGTCTATTTTATGTACTTATCTTCATAGCTCCCCGCGGGGTAATATTGTTACTCGATGACGTCTCAGAAAGAATTCCAAGTGGGTGTAGCTGGAAACAGTGGGGTTTCCCTTTTGTCCCTCTCCTCACAATAGGTTTCCCACCAGTCCTTGACACGGGGGGGGTGACTTTGAGGAGTGCAAAAGTAATTTTTTTCTATTGGAAAAATCATGAACCGAAAAATATCCTTCCATCATATTTAACCATTTATTTGCATCTATATGGCCTTCAAATATAGGAATGTCGAAGTTAACTTATACCTTAAAGGGGGTGGTGCCTCTCAGGTGGCTTCCATATGAAGATGCTTTGCCCGTTGATACCCACCAAAGGATATGGGAAAATTTATCCGTCATCTCGTTCCTTTGTTGCTTGAGGGCTTCTTCGAACAATATTTTCAAAGGATTTCCTGCTCCCTCATCTTTCTTTTCTTCGGCTATAGGAGATCGTCGGGGTTGCAAAGGTTCAACAAGTTCAAGTCCTATTTCCTTATACCTCAACCTCATTGGGGACATGCACTGAAAAATTGAGAAAGAGTATACCATTATAATACCACTGATCCAAGTTTATGCAAGAATGAAATGAAATACAACCTTAAATAGAAACACAAAGCTACAATGAAAACTGAACTTCAATTCATTAATAACAAAATACTCAAACTGTTTACAGGCAAAATGGAAATAAACTAACTTGGGCAATGGTATCTTATCTCTAATAAGAGATGTGAAGACTACATGCCTTTTGAAATGTGTTACAATGAGGCTGAGAGGCCTTTTTATTATTGAGAAACAATGGGAAAACCCTAAACATCGAAAAACCTAACCCTAGGAGATGAAGAGCCAAAAGTTTGTAGGCCTCGTTGGGATTAGTTGGAACGACAACTTCCTGAGGTCGTAATTCGGCCATATGATATTTGTTTGACATGAATGATACCTCATTAGACATATCTATTAAAGGACAACAAATTTTCCAAGTAAGCCCAAGTCCATAAAGTACGAGCTTCACACATTTTTCAAAAAAACGTTGTTTAGATCCTTAAAACAACTTTGGAAGTTTAGGACTTGAAAAACTTCCAAAAATGGTGAACCACGCTATAATTAAGGAAAATGAAAGAAACAATGTTGGGGGTCCACGTGGAATAGGCTAGTGGCCACCAATATCCACCTGGATCATTTTAATAGTGTAGTCACTTTTTATGATTGTTTTATTTTCGATTTAGAGGGACCAAATCCCATATTTTTTCTCAATAAGAACTTGATCCTTTCCTTCGAATTCATTGGCACCAAATTCTTCACCTTCCACATCTCATCAATATCAACATCCTAATAATAGTGATAAAAAGGCATTATTATTCTCCGTCTAGGGATCAACAATTTGATTCCAATACTCATTTGTATATGAGAGCCACTCTTATTGTAGATCAAAAGTGAAGAGGTGTAAATAACAAATCCTTAGATTCATACTCATTACTAGGACTTATCATGGTTGGACTGGTGACAGGTCGCAACGACACTTAAACACTTATTTGAGCATTGTTTATCAACTTGTGTCATCAAATTTTCAACCATACAATCCCCATCACTCTTTTTTATTTGTTGACCATGACAATAGTCTCTCCTTAACAATGCTTTGATGACACTTTTTAGTTGTGGCTTTGTTTGTACATGAATGGTTGAGGACATGTTATATGATGGATATTCAATCGTTTTGTATGTGGTGATTGGAGAACTTGTTGAGCCCTTTGAATATAATGTTTACACATGGTTAGGTTCTAAGTTTGATCACTTGGAGAAATCTTGTTGATATTTGACACTTAACCCTTATTATTATATTTGTTAAATCACTTTCAATTCCAATGTTTTCTTTTCCATCCTAGGTGTCATTTCTTCAAGACTAATCTTTGGCTTGCTATGGGATTTCGGTTTCCCACTTGACCACTCATACATATGCCCATTGATACTTGGTTCTATGTTTTCTTGTGTTTGCTTCACTAGTTCGAAAGAGGAATGTGTGAAGGCGTTTTTTGAAGGCTATAACTTGGAAGCAACACTCTATGTTTACTCCAATAGATTTGAAGAGGTTTGTGTTAAGTTTTTTTTTTTTGGAGGCTATTTTTTTGCGAACATACTCTTTACTTAGATTTGTTTATCTATCTTGTTATGGTTATCAAGTTCTTAGAGTTGGTCACTATTTTATTCCCTCTTCAATTAAACAATGAGGTGAGATGATTGGAATTTATTTTTGGCCATTTTTTAGCACATCTCTCCCAAGTATATATTAGAGGGGAAGGGGGAAGTAGTGGGGTGTTTTGGGGTGGGGCGATGGTCGGGATGGGGTAGCGGTATTGGGATGTAATATCCACTTGGTCAAGTGTCCTTAACTTTCCTTATTTGTATCTTGAAGTCAATCTTAAGGGTAGGAGCTAGAGATATGTTGGCTAAGCTTGACTTTTGGCACTAATACCCCATAAATGTCGTGTTTTATACACCCTTGGTGGTTAGTGTTATTAATGCCCCCTAGGGGTACCACACACATCATAAATGACCCCAATATTGATTTATTGTGTCGAGAGGCACTCTACAGGCCATTATATGAGGGAGGTATTGTCACGTAATGTTACATTACTTTTTTTTTTTTAAATATATGTTGGATAATTAATGAAAAGTAAAGAATATGAGGGAGATATTGTCATGTAACATTATGTTAAAGAAAAATTAAACATATGTTTGGTAATTAATGAAAAATAAAGGATAATATTGAATATGTTTCTCAATTAAACTTTTTAACTAAAAGCACATATATACAATAATATCGTTAATCACAATAGGAAATTAAGTGTGGACAAATAATCAAAAAAAGAGTATAAGATTTGTTTAGTTCGTTGTTGAAAAGGTTAGTTAAGGTATATTTCATCTTCAAAAATTATTAACCTATATAATATGTAACCTATAGTAATGAAATGAGATTGTTTGTCTATAGATTCTGCCTTGCTTCACATTGGGACAACAAACTCAACAAACTGTAAATCTTACCAACACCCCATTCCTCGTTCAAATTATATTAGGTTTTGTCTGTAATGTAAAAACTATTATAAAATTATTTGCCAAAATGTGAAACTAATAAATGTTACCTAAAATTGGAATACGTACAAAACTAAAATGTCAACTCCTATTATGTGTAAAATATTGCATGAGATTGATACTTATAGAAGAAAAATGGTGTGTGTTAAGTGTAAAAAGTTGCATGAAATTGGAATTGAAATACTTACAAAACTAAAATGTTGTGTAAAAAATTGTGTTGCTATGAGACAAATTTTATCATAGTAAAAAATAATTAGTATTTCAAAAATATAAATTAAGTAAATTGATATTGTAGTTAAAAAAATTATGTGAGTTAATTTTCTTGAAATAAAAACAATAAGTATTTTTGTATATAAAGCAACATAGATCCATCTTAACACTGGATCTACCAAGCACTAAGAGGGATCAAATCTCTTGAGATGCAAACATCTTTTAGAGTGAAAAGGGATTTTATCCCTCTCAACGCTTGGTAGATCCGGAGTTAAGATGGATCTAAGCTGGTAAATAGGTCCAATACTCATTTGTGCTTGTCTTACTTTAGAAAATATATCGGCAATGATATTAGTTTTAGGGTACAAATTTTAGCATATAAAATTCTTATGTCATGGTTTATCTCTCCATATGTGATGGTTGTTAGTTAACTAGGTTTAATGAGTTTATCACACAAAATTATTGATGTTATGTTATTTCCAACAATATGGGAGATGGTGTTGGTAACCTTGGGCTGTAAATAAAAATGCATTAGAGTAAGCCCACTTACTCAACATGTTGAACTAATGAATGTTGGATTTGATTGGAATTTAGTGGAGGATGACTAAGGATGAACAAAATATATCAAGTGATTGATGGGTACAAAGTCTCTTCATTGGGATGAGGAAGCGACAGAAGTAACAAAGTTAATGGTTATGGATGTTTATGGTCATTTGGATCTCATGGATGATAATTGTAAGAAGGCAAAGAAGTGAAGAAGATGATTTGGAAGTGGGATAACATAATTATGCTAATTGAATGAACACACGAGACAAGTAGAAATGCATAGGGTAGTCATACCTTTTATTGAGGTGGCATCATGGAATATTTTCATATTAATAAACCACTCAACCATTAACTTGTAAACTGACAGGCATGGTAGTAAGAAGATTTATTATTATTATTATGGTTCCTTTAATTGTGGTGTCTGCTAAAATATGTATATACATGGAATTTTATACAAAACACAAGTAGGGAACAAAGCTATCCTCCACAAGTTAAGTCTCTTGTAATCTAAAAGTAAAAATTTTCCCACCTCGTGGTACAAAATTGTAAATGAATAACTAAGAATATGCATTTAAAAATCATTGGAAAACTAGATTATGGAAACTGACCTACAAAAACAATAGAACCAATCAAACATGAAACTAAAATAATGCCTCTCAAAGAATAACAACCACATTGGGTGGAGGAATGGCAAACAACTAGGGTTTGAAGGTTTAACCAAGGGGAAATATCATTTCCCCCATAGTAAAATAATCCTCTCATTTTCGCTTGGCAGCTTCGTGTTTCTGTTTAGCTAAGGAGAGGAGTCATTAAGGTTGTTTTCATGCACATTGGATATTGAGTAGGGAGGTAAACAAGATGGTTACAGCTAGTAAGCGACCGCTCTTGGTGGGTATAACAGCTACCGATATGACAATTTTTTAAAGTTTATAGCTTGGTCATGGAGGATATAGTCGACTATTAAAAGGTGAGTGGTGATGAAAGCCCCATTTTTAGAAATTCCAAGGAGCTCATAGCCTCATGGCATGCTAGGAGACAGGTTGTAGAGGGATCTGCTCTCCAATCACAACTTCCCATAGACCTATCTTTGATGATGGTTTGGGGAAAGCATTCACAATTAGAAGAACTACCATCATGGATAACTATTTGTCTAAGGTAGGAAATGAACATCTCTCCTGATCACTTTAGGGTAAAGTCATTGTTTGATGGGCTATGGGAAAAAACATTGATACCTACACCTCGCATTGGGTCTTTTCCCACTCATGTAGGTCCATCGTTGAAGGTTTCCACTAAGGTAAATGTGTGCTGCTCATCATTTGATTTCATAGCTCAAGGGGAAAGGAATATTGGATGTTTGGAGGATCTTATTTGATCGACGCATCATCTACATGAACAAGCTCCCTCAGGGTTGGTCCTAACTAAGGGTTTCAACCTGAATTAGAGCAGCAATCCTCAAAACCCTTTAACTCTTATGTGTTAAGAGGTTGGGAGAATCGAAACTTGGGGAGGTGAACATGAGGTTCATAGAGGCGAGTGTTTCACACATACCAATTCAGGGGCATCAAACCAGGTAGCTAAGGGAGAGCATGATAGGGTCATCAAAAGAAATAATCATCATACGAAATCCAACCTGAGCTTGAAGGTGGACACACGGATGTAAGAAGTGATGACAATGGCAGATAGAACCCTAGTTGACAAAACGCGAGGTTGAAAGTTCAGCATCAAAATGTTGGAAGATTGAGTAGCAACCAAAGTAAGTCCAACTATCCAATCCTCCTAAAGGATTGGATCATGTGCCAAGTTGGCAACTCGGTATTACGGGCCTTTCGAGATCCTTGAGAGGATTGTACCAGTGGTCTACAGACTTGCACTGCCTCTGATAGTGAAAGTCCATGATGTTTTCCATGTTTCATTGCTTAAAAGATATGTGAAAGATGTTAATCATGGTATTGATTGGTCTGTATTGCAGGTGGAGCCAGAAGGAGAATTCTTGCTGGAACCTCAATGCATATTGAGGCGGAAACAACTCATGCTTCAAAACAGAGCAATCAAGCAAGTTAAAGTGCAGTGGAAGCGGTTTGGTCCCGAGGAAGCTACATGGGAGATGACTGATTAGATACGAGCTATGTATCCTTCATTATTTACATGTGGAGGCAAACGAGTGTACATATTTATGTATGGTTTTTATTGTAAATAACACAATGAGATATGTTATAAAGCTCCAATAAGCGATATGATTGTCATGTTGTCATGTTCGTCATGATGGTTTTGCTCTTGAGCAGGGTGGTAATTGTAAATAATGCATTGAACTAAGTTATAAAGCTCCATGGGAAATATGTTTTTCTTTTCAACGGTCTTGTTGGTCATAGTTGTCATAGAACACCAAGGACGATGTTCCCCTAAGGGGGAGGGGTATGTAAAAACCCTAGGTTAAAAGTTCATGTAATAAAGTTAGTAAAGGAAAAATAAGACCACGATCATGAGACATGTATTCCAAACTGAATGTTGGACAAAACATCCTAGTGGGCATCACTTGTTGTTTATTATGGCTAAGGAAATTGGCAAAGGCTTTGAAAAGGAAAAAAAGGCATTTTGGCATTTTATTTATGGAAATAAAGGAAATTAGGAGAAAAGGGAGATGAAATGTCACACATTACATGTGAGGAGGAAATTGAAGGAAAATAGAGGAAAAATGAACAAATTAGAGGCACCAATAATAAAAAGGCTTTTGAGGACCAGTTCACAACTTTTGTTGGTTTATCCCTTTTGTCAGTTGAGTTTTGGAATTGGATTTAGAGAGGAGACGAGCACCAAGAAAAGAAAGAAATCAAGCAAGCAAAGGAAGGACAAGAAAGCAAAGGAAAGCAAGGATCAAGCAAGGATTAAGCAAGGAAGAGTTGGATCGAGCAGCTTCAGCGGGATTACTTGCAAGACACATATTGCATGTACGATTTCCTAGCTATTTTTGGCATGCATGTGTGTAGTTGGTTCATTTGCTATCATTGGCATGGGTTTTCTCAGGTTTGATAGTGATTTCAGCCTTGCCTTTCCATTTCTGAATAGTCATGGTGTGATGGGATTCATTCTTGGTTGAGCTTTGGATTGTCGGAAGGTTTATCCAAGTGAGGTGGTCTCAAGAAAATCCCAAGGGTTGGGGGTGGAGATGGTTTTCTCCAAGAAGCCCTCAACAAGTGGGCGAAGATAGGAAAATTTCTCAGGGGATGGTGAAGGAATTCTAAGGCATCCAAGCTTGGTTTGGTTTTGTGATCTCATGACCGGTTTAGGTGATATCATGGTAGTGTGAGGGTGGAGGTGGTTTAACATATGGATTCCCATAGTTTTATATGGATTGATTTATCCCATGAGATCCCACATTCATGCTTGGAATATGGCACAAGGTTGATTAGCTGAAAGAAAGATTTGGTTCAACCTAATCTATGGTTGGGTGGTACATGGAAGTCCTTGACTTGGTTGGCTTTTCCATATGTTAATAAGAGCTAATTTCCTCTTGTATTTTATGAGTAAATTTACTTGTTATTATGTGGCTTTGATGGTTGTTCTATCATTGTTATTGATATGGTTATATGCTAGTTACAGGCATGGTTTTATGACAAATTCATGTTATGGCTCTTATCATGTTTGATTGGTAAATGAATGGTTACGGAATGCATGCCCTAATAGATGTTATTACAACTATTATGAGAGGGCATTAAACCTTCTTGATGATTCTCAGATAAATTTCAAATCTCTATGTTCAAATATGCATTCATGACCTATAGATTTCATGTTCACTATGTGTTTGATGAAATGAATGTCATGGTTAGGTCAAGTCCCTATTTAAGTTTTGTGTCAATGGATTTGTCCTTGTGTAATTTATCATTATGGAAAGATTCGTCAAGTTCTAGGCAGAGGTCTGGATCCTAGCCCTGAAAAAGTGGCTCAGATATCAGGGTCGCGTGGACAAAAATGGGTAATTTATACTATAGTTGTTGGGAGGCAGGGTCATCCATGCGACTAGAGGCTTATAGTCACTGGCTTGCCTTGTTATGCAAGTGATTGGGATTCCAAATCACTAAAAAAGAAAGTTTACCCAAGGTTTGGGCACCTAGAGTGGTTGTTTAGCTCCTGGGGGTCTTGTAACATTTGAGGGAAGTCAGTAAAGTTTCAGTGTGTCGATTCCACTTACTTAAATGTATTTAGGAGGTTGAGTCATGCCATAGTAGCCCTCCACTCATATTTACCCCACAAGGCAGTGAAAGTGGGTAAATATGGGAAGTGGCGTTACAAGGATCACTATTAAAAGTCCCTTGGCATAAAGTTTGAGGTCGATTGACCCTCTCACCTTCCAATTTTAGTGTATCCACCATAACACTTGTTTTAATGTCAAAAGTGGAAACTATGCATATGATAGTGTGATCCATGATGTATTAAATATTTTGACCCATGCTTGGCGAAGTTATCTTGAACCTTGGGCTCTCTTAAGATTTTCTAGGTCATCACATTGCTAATTAGTGAGGTTTTTGATGTTGTTCCCCACAGTACTCTCTTTATTGATTAGATAGGTCTTTTATCTTGTTAGATTTTCCTTAAACACATTGGAATGGGTTTGTCTTTCTCAAGTTAAGTAGTGATAAACCTCCAACCCTAATGGAGTCACCAACTTTCTCTTTGTCACATGCTATGACCAAATCCTAGCACAATCAACTCCATCAATTTTCAAACGCAAACTTACCCTAAAACCCCTTTACTTAATAAATTATTTCACTAAAAAAGCAGTAGACCATAGTTCCATCAACCATATTGTAAGATAAATAGAATGCATGTGATAAGAAGTTCAATGCAATATTATACACATAAATAATGATTGACAAGTATAAGAGAGGAATGTTCCAATAAATTGGATCCTCCCATTATAACATCATATAGGAAGTTGCAATCAATACCCACTCATTCTAAGAGATGTATCATCCTCCACATGCTAGTCATAACCAAATCTTCCACTAAATTGGATCCTCCCAAATTAAAACATCATATGAAAAGTTGCAATCAATACCCACCCATTCTTAATCCAAGAAATGTATCATCCTCCACATATCAATCATCACCGAATCTCCCACTAAATTAGATCTCCCAAATTGTAACATCATGTGAGAATTTGCAATTAATACCCACCCCTACCCCTTCTTAATCGAAGGGATGTATCATCCTCCAAATCACAATGATAGCCACATTGATATAATACTCCCATCCCCAACCACAAACAAATAAGAGGAAAATGATCGAGCTTGAGATGTTTTGGTTTTAGGGAGGGTGTAATCCACACTCCAAGTTGAGAGCTTTGTCCTTGGAAGCTAAGGAAACAAAGGAGACAAACTATATTAGATGACTCAGAATTTAGTCGTAGTTGATCTATTAGGCATTTTGGAAGTTTGTTTTAAAAGGATTAGTTGGAATCACAAGTTTGAGTTGTGAACTATCCACTATCTCAATACCCCTAGACATTTGTTGCGATGCCTTTAGGAAACCTGATCATGAACTCAGGCAATAGCTGTTAGAAGCATAATTTTTGTCTTTCGGTCGTTCGGGGAAGGATATCCATACAAGGAAAATAAAGGGATATTATTTATTTGACTGAGATTTATGTGCGAAGATGTGATAATCTAGAAATTTGGTTATTGTTCCTTTTGACTAAGATTTATTCATGAAGTTGTAATAATCGAGAAATTTTTGAACAATGTTGTACCTTAACCAAGTTGGGTTCGTTGAGGAGCGAGGGTTAAGAAGGATGGATGTTGAGCTCTAGGCCACCCAATTGGCTGCTGCTTTTATCTTTGAAGTTTTCTGTTGATGAGCAATGAACAACGTGGACAACAGTGTTGGCAGCGTGGTCAGTAGTGAGAGGAACGAGCAATGAACAATGAGTAGTGTGAGAGCAGGGGGCTTTTATGCAGCGAAAGTATCGAGCAGCAAACAAGGAGCAGCGAGAACCTAAACAACGGGGAGCAGTGCGAAGTAATCTTGGCATTTTATAGACCTACATATTTCTCCAAATAGGTTGGATGACAAATACGTTCAAACATGACAAAGGGACAAGAAATTTCAGAATAGGTGGAGACAAATGATTTAGGACAAGTGAAAATTGCCTCATCTGCCAAAGCTGGGAAGTGGGTTTGGGTCAAAGCCAAACAATATCGGGGCATTTTAAAATGAATACTAGCCCGTCTAGAATGGGATCAAAAGAGGAAAAAATGGTCTAAAAAGGAAATTACTCGAGCCCTACGCAAGAAGCACTCAAACAAGTCCCCTCTACAAGCACATGGCAACAAGAAGCCTAGAGGAAAAGTCATTGATGATTATGCCTTATATTGTCCCACATCCACACCTCTCACTTGGTCATCTGATCTTTATGTGAAAGAACTATTAAATGCAAAACAAAGGTTGGAGGTTTTAGAAGCTAAAGAGTAGGAAAGAGATCATAAAATTCATATAATAACAACTGAGAACAAGGCTTTAGCAGAAATCAATAAAGATTTAAAAGAACAAGTGGCATTGCTACAAGAAGCTCTCCTGATAGGGAAGACATAATGGCAACGTATGAAGGCAAATGTGCAAAACATAAAGAAATATGTAGTGAAAAGTATAGAGGTGGTGAATGCGAAATAATCCCAAGATAAAGGGAAAATGATTGCCCAAATAGACAACCATGAAGAGAAAGCAAGAGAAGAAAGGAAAGGAGATTCCACCAAAGTTTCCAAAACTTGGGCTCAAGTTATTAGCAATTCTTATAATAAGGAAGGGGAAATAAACATTCAGGTTGACAACATGCAAAATAGAGAAGGCAAGGAAAGACAAAATAGGCATAAAACATAATTATTAAAGGGTGAAAGACTATGGGGAAAATGAATGTAGTCTTGACCTTGCAAGAGACTTCTTAAAAGACAAGTTGCTATGGCAAGGATAAATATGCCAAGCATAGAGGGTGGGAAAGTTTAACGGTGAGAGAGTCAGGCCCATAAAAGTCATCATGCCTAGCTTGCATGATAAATATATCATTCTAAGTAAGAAGCATCTCTTGAGGGGTTCTCGCTTTTTCCTAGAAGAAGATTTAACTGTAAAACAATAGGAGGAAAGAAGGGAGGAAATGTTAAAGGTTATGGCAGCAAGAGATGAAGGCAAGAGAGCATCGATTTATCAAGGTAAAGTTGTGATAACGCGATTTGGACCTCCTTCCAAAATAGAGCAACAAGATGGTAATAAAGAAGAGGCAACAAAATCTTCAACAGGAAATCATGAAGCAAGGTTAGTATGTGAAAGCAGAGACAAAGACTCAAATATGAGTCTTACATATCAAAATAAATAACAATCAAGTCATACCCAGGTTTCCTTAAGATTAGTTTGTTGGATCTATAGAGGTTACCCATGGAGACGAGGACTTGGGTTAGGGCCTATTGCGGAAGATAGAGACATAATTTTCCTCATAGAAACACATGAACATGAAGGGTGCAAGACACCTCTATTTGAAGGATACTGGAAGATTGCGGTGTGGAACAAGGCAGCATGGAATGGCAAAGGGAACGGGATATCATGGTTTTAATAAGGGAGAAAGAAGGTCGTCTCATTCAATTAGAAAAAGAAGACTCAAATAAGCAATTCATTTGGATTAAAATATCAGAGAGTGGAAACCACATCAGAATTGCATCATGCTATTTTGCGCGGCAAGATTCAGCCTTAAAAGCGGATACTGCAACATATTCACAACTAGATGAAGTCCTTATAGTGGGTGATTTCAATGCTAGGACTGCAAGTGAGCAAGCTAGCATTCTATTGACATGTTGGACCCCGTCAACATGTCAAGGGGATCTCCTCGGTAAGTAGTCCCAATCAGACCTCAGACCGTTTGGTGTAGGAGTCCCAGTAGTGGGTCGTAAGGCAATGCCTTGAACATGATGTCAAACAGAGGTAAGTAAGATAACTCTGTCAGTAGCAAGGGTGTGACTAATGCAATGAGTCAAGGAAGTTGTATGAGAGGTTCTAACACTTCGAAGGGAGATGAAGGTGAAGGTGTGTTCCAAGTTGAAAGGGATCAGTCCCAACTCAACTAGGAACACACATCACAAAAGGATATGCACAGCTTCCGGCAGAGCAATCCACTCGGATGCTGACAGTCACATCATACAAGGTAAGGTAACACGTACAACACTCATTTATCAATCTGAGATGAGTGCGACGTTGTTACAAGGAGGTTTATGTGAAAGGTTTGTCTGATGTCCGGCAAAGGAGTCAACATGGACGGTGACAACATTAACAACATATACAACACATTAACAAGAAGATTCATATAATTGCATACAAATCAATTCATACACAAGTACGTAAGTTAAACAACATATATCATTAAGGAAACGGGAGCAGTCCAACTACAATAACAACATATGCATGAAAATGTGCTGGCTCTTATTATATAAAGAAGTGTAAGTCACAATCATACAATTTACATCCATGTAAACCAGCTAGCCCCAATAGTGGAACGCTACAACCACATCTGCCTGTTCCTCCAAAGAGATGAATTAGCTCCGTGCAGTGGAGAAGCCAAGGCACGTTACAATACTGTCCAAGCATTTTCCAAGATAGTTTTATTAGAAGCTTGGCTGAGCAAAATCTTGTACAATGAGTTATGAGGGACTATTTATAGCAAAGGGTGGGGTGACCCTTGACATTCCCCATTGTGACAGTTCAACTACCCCCATGACTCTTCACCTACTCTATGACTGTTACATCCAACCATTAACACTTGACTTACACTTGACAGGACTCAACATTACAATGCACATGTACTCATGTGACACAACATGGCATGAGCAAGCCTTGCAAGACATCATTGGCACTCAGTCCATTGTGATGAGACCAACTCTTTGATATGCTTGTGATGGTGAAGCTGGTGAGATGATGCCAAGCTTGGTCGTCTATGATGGTGTGCATGCACCTCATGGTGACATCTTGTTGAAATGAACTCTTGCCTCTGTTGCAACCGGTGCATTGGTTCGACCCCTTCATCTAACTCATCTACTAACATGTGCATGGTCTTCTTGGGTACGGTTGAACCGACAATACACTAATGCATAGTGTCCGTGCTGATCCTCAAGTGTGTGCTGGTGGTCATGCACATCAACTTGCCGAAGTCCATGTTCAGCCGCAGCTGGACTTGCTTCTTGTCTTCGCCTTGGTGAGTGTGTTGAATGGGTTGGATTGCATGTGTGCGCTCAACAACATGCATGCTACTGAATCCCTAGCATGCGATCAAAAACACTCCTCACCATGTCTTCTCTGTGTTAGCTGTTGGGATGGATCCTTAGCTTGTACGGGCACAGTTTTATCTGTGAGTGCATGTTGTGCCCACTGTTGTTCCTGTTCTTGTTGCAACCCATTCATCTATCCATGCAGCTTCATGTTCTTCCAGAGTTGCTACTTTAGCACATGCAACTCCTTCTTTGTTCCATCTTCTTCCTTCGCGCAATCTTCATGTCGCGCGGTCACTTCATAGCCAGAGTCTCCAATGTTGCTTTCATCATAAATGGACATGCTTGAGCTTGGAACCTTATTTTTCCTCCATGTTGTCGACCACCTTCCTCTTGCATTCGTTGCATTTGGTATGTTGTCTTCAACTACTGTTCATGATGTTGTTCACTGTGATGTTGTTGTTGTTATATCTTGATGTCCTTGTCTATGAACAACTTGATGTCTTCGTGGGTAGGCAATTACATGGACACTTGATCCACTGCATCCCCAAGTGTGCTCTGAACAATGTCTTCATCTCTTCTCTCCTGGAAACCATTTTACTTGTACTATTGAGAGGCAGATGAACACTTGTGATACTTGGAGACACGGCAACACTCATGGCAAGCAATCTGTCAGTCGAAAACCAAAATGAACATGAGAACTAACTTGCAACATACCTGCGTGCATGATCATGAAGGTTATGCAATTTCAGCCGAGAGGTTGGGAGACCGACTGCCAAGGCTACACAAGGCACACTCTGGGCTATTGAGAGACTGGCTGACTGTTGGAACTGCGCAATGCATAGTCCATTCTGGCTGCTGACTACTGGGATTGTGCAATGCGCAATTCCAGCTGGGAAGGACTGCTGGTCTAGGGGCAGATTTGTGCAATTTCTTGGGCCAAGTAGCCACTGTCCTCCAGAAATGCGGAAAATAGTCTTGGAGGCCAGTGTTGGGCAAGAATGCGCAAATATGGAGAGGAAGGTGAGCCTTCCTTCCCCAAATTGTGCAATGTAGCCTTGGTGAAGGCAGAGTCCGGGCCAAGGTTGGCCCGACTCGCTGACAAGCAACTGAAAGCAACTAAGACAATAAATGTGTGGCGACACTAAGTGATAGCAGAAGTGATTGACAGTGCATGCAAAACATGAATGAATGATTCAACGAACAGATCAACATGCATGTGGGTGGGGCAGTACGCCGGTTGGGCGAATGTCTGTCCAAAATAGTTTCATGCATGCGACAACAGTGAGATAGCAACGAAAACTGAAATAGAGTTAGAACAAGCTAGTATACATGTAAACGACAACAAGTGTTCAAAGAAATCAAGCAGACAATACTCCCACAAGCGAAAACACAAAAAGCGACAAAAATGCAGCACAAGGCATGGGAAGTGAGCTTACCCCAAAATAGATGAGCTGAATGTGCCGACTGCTCCTAGATGTGATGTGGGATGTTAGAGCTGCAAGGTTGATGTGAGGAATGAGCTCTGCAACGTTTATTGATGAGTTTTGATAACATTGAGGTTGTGACACACATGCCACAAATCTAGGGGAAGGGACACTTGGTGGGAGGTTTCTAAATTGATCCTTGCATGTAACCTCCAACTACTAACATAGATCCCTGAAATAAGGGATGCCTTTGCATGTTGCCTTGGGAGAAGAAGCCCATGCATGCAGTCGGTCCCGGAGGGAACTGGTCAACTCAGCTGCACATGCAAGAGGCTGTTCAACTGCTGGAGAAAAATGCGCATTTCTGGTTGGGAGATGGGTTGGCTGCCCAGGAGATTTGTGCAATTTCTGGGCAGAGTAGCTGACTGTTACCCAAATTTGCACAAATTCTGGGCTAAGCAGCCTTGCTGGGGAAATTTGTGCAAATCCTGCTAGGAGTGTTGGCATGGAGGATTGCACAATCCTGGAGCCAAGAAGGCTGCCAAAGAGGATTGCGCAATTTATGGAGGGAAGGTTGGTTTCCCTCCAGAAATGCACAATTTTCAAGGGGAAGTTTCTAAGCTTGTAGCTGGACCAAGTCCGGGTGAACAACCTATGAGGGGAATGGATCAAGTTGTAACCAACAGGTTGCCTTTGTGCAAGACAGACATTGAAGCTTGTGAACTTGACGAAGCAAGGCAAGTTGTTGTGAAGGTTGAAAGGGAGGCTCCAAAATGAGGTTAAGACAAAATTTTGGAGGGTGGTTGTAGCCGCTACAACACTTGGCGACACACTGGTAGAACTCCACCTCTCCGAATGGACCTTATTTGTGAAAAACAAGTCTAACGCCTTCAAAAGTGTTGTTCAATTTTCAGCTCATCTTGGTTTCACACTAACTTGATTGTAAGATGTAGCATTTACCAAACCCTTATTCGATTGGCACACATTCCAAGCTAAGGCAACACAGTTTTTCGATTGGGGTTGAGGGGTATATAGGTGCACAAGCAATATAGTCGTCAGAGTCTTAGTTTCATCTCTGGCGTTTCTCCACTGCCAGCAGGCCTGGACAGTACCCCGGTGGAGTCACATAGGAACACAAGCATGGCTCCACTGCCAACGAGCCTGGCGAGTACCCTAGCAGAGTTACTTGCATCACCTCCCTGCGTAGGAAGCCTTTCTCTTCTTTCGCCTTATTCATTTTTCATTTTGAATTTTTGACTTTTCATTTTTTCATTTTTCACTATGCATAACACTTATTCATTTCAAAGGCGGAAGAGGGATCTCGACTTATTGAGAGCATAAGAGGTCATTCCAGCAGAGAAGTAGTTTATTGCATCTCTGACGTGCCTGTTAAGGTTTTCCCCCTTACCTTACTCTACTTGACTGAGCTAACAAGGGTTAACCCAAAAACAATCGACTAGAGAAGGTGACACTAGTTAGCGAGCAAGCGTTGTGTTTACACCAAGGTTCACTTCGAACAATACGTATTTTCTTTCGAAGTATCATGGACTAAAAATAACAATCTCATCATATAGAAGCAAGATGACATATAACCAAGTAGTGATAGTTGTACAAGCCCTCTTGTACTTTACCCAGCTCTCTTCAAGAGTCATACATGGTTTCATGCAAAACTAACCTATGAACGAAACAAGCGAACGAACTAACAATCAACAAAGAAAAGCAAAAGTAGAAGAAAAAATGAAAGTGAAGCAAGTAAACAAACAAGAAATAAAGCACGTAAGCAAACAAGAATGCAAGAAAACAACTAAAAGCAAACACTACTCCTATTCCTACACTAATGGTACATGGGCCTGATCACGTGAAGTGATACTTCCAATGTAGCCACTAGCACATTGGTAGACCCATGTTGGTGAAGGCTTGGTCTGTGAACAACCCAGTTGTGCGAACCAGCAAGCAAGAAAGATATAACAATGAAGACAACCACACTTTGTGATTCAAAGTTCCAACGAGATATAAGTGAGTGCATGTGCATGACGAGCATTCTACATACTTATCATGGTGCTGTGTGATACTACGTGCAACTTTGAAGCATAAGCACACTCTTGACTATGATATGTAAGGAAACGAAAGAAACAAAGATAACTTGCGTCGCGCACGAGTGCTTGCAATGCAAGACTCCAATGCATGAGTAATGGGATTGTGTAGTTCGAGTGGAGGAAGTAAAATATGAGTGTTAGATTGATCTTGAGTGCATACAGATGAGTGATGAGGAGCCTTGAGTGTTTGAACAATTTCTTGATCGGAAGTGAAACCAACCTTAGGATAGCGAGGGCCTAACATAACCATTAGCTTGGGCTGAAATGCCTCGACAGTCTGTGGGGTTTCGACTTCGTTGACAGATGGATCTTTGTAGACTAGTGGCTTAGACAGATTAACAACGAGTGAATCAACATCGTGATCGAATGATGAGGTGAAGAGATCACGACAACCAAGATCAAAAAATTCAGGATGTTGGTCAACATCCTCATGTTTTGATGAATCACACAGAGCACTTACTATCCCTTAAGCATTTTTGTAGAAGTGTGGGGATGCAAGTCAATATCAATAAAACGAAAGTAGTGTTTTTCTCTAAGAAAAGAAAACATAACCAACATAAGTTCTACTTTGAAGGCAACATTCTGGAAGAAGTTACAGATTACAAATACCTCAGAATTGACTTCAACAAAAATCTAAGTTGGGATGGTTGTAGAAAGAAAAGAACTTTGGGGGGTTGGAAGTCATTTTATGCTTTTCAAAATAGGTGGAGAGAGACAGAGTTATGGGACTGGAAAACCACTCAAACTCTTTTTGGGCTTCTAGTGATTCCGATGATTCTCTATGGTTGTGAACTATGGGCCAGCAGTACATTCGACATGCAGTGGAGACAAAATGAGAAAATTCAGAAGCGTTTGATTACAAACAAATTCCAGATTAAAAGTGCAGTTCCTTATGCTATCTTGTTAAGTGAAACAGGGACTGCTCCTATTGAAGCAATTACTATGGTGCGAGTCATAAGGTATTTAAAAAAATTAAGCAAATGGAAGATGGTAGATGACCTAAGGTTGCCTTTAATGACAGATTATGCAAGAGGAAAAAAACTTGGATGCAACAAAATAACAAATGGTTTAGTAAATGGGGTATTTGCTTGAACACGTGCCCATAAACAACAAAAAGATAAAATATTTTGTTATGGAAAAGTTCCACAAGCATACTTGGGATAAGGAGCTAGGAAGAAAGAAAAAGTACTATATTGAAGTGTTTGATCGCACTCATAGTCATCAACCAAAAGCATACATAGAGGCCAATATCTCTTGGAGAGCCAAAACTCTTATTGCTCAGTTAAGGACTAATTCTCATCAACTCCGTTGTGAAAGAGGGCGCTGGAAAATGCCAAAAGAAATGTGGGAGGAAAGAGTATGCATTTTTTGTTCTTCCGGAAAAGTGGAAACAAAAAAACATTTCATTTTAGAATGTGAGGCCTTCAAAGACAACAGGCAAAGTTATGCAAATATGCTGACAGCTAGCTCTTGGGATAATCTATTTAGTGAGGGGTTTGTTGAGAAGCTGGGAGCATTTATTTTGAAGCTCCACAGAAAAAAAGACCAAATACATAAATACATCAAACAAATGAGAAACAATCTATCCCATAAACTATCTTTAGCCTTAAATGTTAAAATAATTTCTTTTTTCTATCATCAGAAACTTAATTTAAAAATCACGAATCAAAATTTTACCAAAAATTATTTAAGGAATTTGACCCAAAATTATATCTATATATAGGTCAAATTCCCATACAAACTCCAAAATGTTTGATCATTAGAAAACGCTTATGATGAAGGCACTTTACCTCTTTGTTGACCTTTGTTTCCAGCGTATGAAAATGCTGCTTTGAAACCTTGAATCTGCGTGACGTGGGTCGATCTAGCAAGACAATCACGGGACGGGAACGGGTGCAAAAAACTGTTGTATACATCCTATCAGCAAAGTACGGGACGGGGCGGGTGCAAAGGCTGTTGTATGCTTTCATGTCTCGTTATGATGAAAATCTAACTTATGCGCTCGATTTATTTGGAGTCGACACCCACAAACTGATCATCCCACAGGCATAAGTTGACAGAGCGAGCTGTTAAAATGCTTCGCGTATTTGAAGACGGGAGGAGGAATCCTCATGGGTCCTACTACTCAGCGGCGGCGGCAGCTCCTCCTCCTAACTATGGTCAGCTGTGCAAGGCCTTACTCGTCCTGCAAGACACCGCAGATAAAATTTTCGACACTATTTCACACAGGGTCTGCTCTGCTTCTCTTTCACACCCTACCTTACACGAGCAGTTGAATTGAATCGATTTGTGTGCTAAACCATAACCGAAATCCAGTATTATGCAAATGTCATAAATACAAATCTATACTGCAGGAATAGGCCATACACTCCAATTTAATTCCAACTACCTTACACTATTTGGGATGTGCGTTGACGAGGATAGGAGAGGAGAGGAGAGTATTGATTGAATGTTAAATTTAATTGAAATTGACAATTCACGATAATTTGTGCAGGTTGCAGCTGAGCACCAGCGCCTGAAGGGTTTGTCCAGCAGAATCGTTACTGCCAAGGTGTCATCCCCATCCATTTATGTTGTAATATCTGCTCTATTCTATAATGCAAAACCAAATACGTTAATCTTGATGTTCTATTTCCCTAGCCTGGTTTATTAGCTAAATCATGCCACCTCCATTTTATTTTGCTTTTTGACCAGGGATATTACGTATCTTCTCTATTTATAATTCAAGACCAATTAGGTTAGTCTTGCTGTTCTATATCTCTGACCTGGTTGAATGATTAGCTGAATCATGTCACCTCAATTTTATTTTCCATTTTAAGCATAGGTGTTATTTTCATTTCGGTATTCTTCTGTTCGTTAGCCTTGGCTGGTTATTGTCTGGACCTAGGCAAAACATAGACTCTCCCTCTTTTGGAGAGTCGGCAAAATTACTGGGACGGACAATGCCAAGGGAAAGGGCAACGTTGAATGCATCTTAGATGGATTTGGGTAAAACCGAATGGAATCCACACGATACACAGAAGGTTATCTTCAACTGTGGGCAAAATTGCAAATTTTGGTTTTCCTTACGAATGTCGATACGGAGGAAAAAATCTGGGTGTGAACACAATTTTTTTTTCTTGAAAATGTCCTCCATGCACTTCCTCACGTTCTGTGCATGGCACCTGGGGTAAAACCCTCTAGGCGCCTATGGGGAAATCCTCCAACTGCTTTACATTCCGTGAATGGCACCGGCGTAAATGCTGTTGGAGCACAAGATGTACTTCTAACCTAGATGGACTCTACTGGGCTGGAGCCTCAAACTCATGACATCTTGGGGATATCCACCTTGAAACTGTCGGTTCAAACAGATTGGGCTATTTGGACACAAAGTTTGTACCAAACCCGCTTTGGTTTGTTGATTGTAGTGACTCCCGGCCTCATTTTCCAAAATTTAGATTCTCGGGAAATAGAGAAATGAAGCAGTTCAATGCATATAGCTAATGCTGCCCTTAGGAAACAGGTACAAGAGTAGGAAATATTTTCACATTACCCAGGAATCACATATATCTTTGATTATTTTTGTTCTAAAGTAGTTAATCTATCAGGTTTGAAAGCTCAGACAAAACGCGAGTTGCTGCAGGAAATCCTAGTGAATGAAAAGCTTACTCGGATTAGTGCAGAATCACATTATTTACATATTGAGGGAGATTCACAAGGCTTAAGAGTATTATCTAGTGTCTAATGCATGAATACGAATTCGAGATTCGTATTTCTTCTTGTTGAGTTTGGGAATTTCCCAAGAGCGTGGAATAATTGTTGATATAT
>APFE030154916.1:31516-56906 GCA_000404065.3 Pinus taeda | reverse complement strand
AAACTTGACTGTTTTTTCATTTTTTTTTGTAAATTTTAATTTTTAAATTTTTTTTACTTTTGACTGTGTATTAATTTTAATACTTTTCTTGTAAATTTAAAATAAAATAAAATTTCAGTGGTCAATGTGTGTGCTGTGGCCTGTGTAATGATTCTAATTTTTATTTATTTATTTTCATTACAGGCTGCAACCTACATTTTGATTTGTCATTCAACTTATAAAGTTACAACTTACAACTATGAGTCAGAGTCAGACTTCTTCTGGGAACAATGAGAACAGTGGCAGCAGCTACAATGGTAGTGAGCCACAAGATACACAAGAAGAAGTTGAAAGCGGTCATAGGGGGGCAAGATACTAGAATAGGCATGGTGTAGATTCTAGAGGCCCACCAATAGAGCTGGAAAAATTTGCAAAGGTGACATTTAATCCTCTAAAACCACTTCTAATCTATGCAACCAGACTGTCGAAAAATAATCCAAAAGTTGGTGGTAGCCCACGTGATTGGGTTTGCAATATTTGTGGGTATCACTTTGTTGGCAGCTATACCAGGGTGAAGCAACACATTTTGGCTATTACAGGTAAAGGAGTCAATATGTGTCCCTCAAAGAACTTGAATTCAGCTCAAAAAGAACAACTTTGGAGGCTAGAAAGGGCAGCCACTAGAAAAGGATTGTTTTCTAGCAGACATGTTGATCCATCCACAAATATTCATCCATCCAGTGTTTCATCAAAAAAGACAAAGGTTTCTACTGGTGCATCTCGTTCTTGTGCAATGGGTGGTATAGTGTTTGGGATGTACAACATTCTAGATCGAGATGACACAGATGATACAATTGGCAAATTTCTTTTTGCCAATGGAATTCCCTTCCATGTTGTTCCTTCTCCTTATTACAAGGAAATGGTCCAAGCAATTGCAATAATAAGGCCTTCATATGTACCACCCGAAGAACATAAACTACGAACAACAATTTTAGGTAGACAAGTGTCCAAAATTAATGTGAAGAAAGAGAGAATGAGACAAACATGGTTGAGGTTTGGTTGCTCTATTGTTATGGATGGATCGATTGACATCCGAAAACGCCCACTAATCAACATCATAGTGACATCTTTAGAAGGTCCATTCTTTCTTAAAGTTGTTGACTATTCTGGAAAGCGCAAGGATGCATCTTTCCAATTTGAGCTTCGTCGAGAAGCTATAGAGGATGTTAGGCCTGATAGTGTGGTGCAGGTTGTGATAGATGCAACAACAGTTTGTAGATCGGCTGGGTTATTGATTCAAAACAGGTATCAACATATTTTTTGAACTCCTTGTTGTGTGCATGCACTCAATAATGCACTGAAGGACATTGGCAAGATTCAGTGGTTATCAGACTTGGTGACAGCGGCAAGAGATGTGCAGATGTTTATTTGCAACCACCACACCTCCTTGGCTATGTACAGGGCTCACACGAGGAAGGAATTCCTCGAGCCCACTTATACTAGATATGCTAGCTATTTTCTTTTATTGGAGAGGATGATAGAGGTACAAGCACCTCTACAATCCTTGGTTGTGAGTTCAGAGTGGGGAAGGTGGTCAGAATCAAAGACATACACGGGGAAGAAGGTTAGGCTTTAGGTGTTGGACAATGATTGGTGGGCAGATTGTTCTTATTTGGTGTCATTCTTGGGCCCTATTGTGGAGGTTATTCGTTACACTGATTTAGATGCTCCTAGTCTTGGAGAAATCTATGAGACCTTTGATGGCATGTTGGGTCATGTGAATGTAGCCATTCTGCAGAGGGAGCCCTCATTAGAGTTCTATACTTCCCAGATTCAACCCATCGTTCAGCGTAGGTGGGATCGCATGAACACACCTTTGCACATGGCAACATATGCATTAAACCCAAAATGGTATGCTGAGAGACCTGGGAGGGTGCCTCTTATTGATGATTCAGAGGTAAAGAATGGCTTCCTAGATGCAATTGCAAAGATGTACAGTGAGGAGGAGGGGACAAGATTTCGAAAACAGTTTGTTCAGTTTGCATCTCTTAGTGGCCCCTTCAACACACGTGGTGCTCAGGTAGATCGCATAGATCTAGCCCAAGATGACCCGATTGGTTGGTGGAGGATGCACGGGGATGGTGCTCCAGAGCCCAAAGATCTAGCTATGCGTTTGTTGTCTCAGATTGCTAGTTCCTCTACAATAGAGAGGAATTGGTCCACATATAGCTTCATCCACTCTATCAAGAGGAACAAGCTTACCTCTAAAAGAGCAGAGAAGTTAGTTACTGTGCACAATGCCCTACGTCTTGAGCATAGGAAGACACCTGAGTATTTGAAGGGACCAGCAACACGATGGGATGTTGATCTAGAGGATGAAGCACAGGTAGATATGGAGGAGAGACTTGATGAGGGACAGATGGGGTTGGTTGGTGTGCCACTTAGCATGTTTGAGAATGCTAGTGATTCAGATTCAGATGTTGATATGGTTGATCCTGATTTATTCATGCAGCAGCTGGATGCATAGACTAGCGGGGCATTACCTTGAGGCTTGAGCAAAATTATGCTCGTTTATCTTTTGATATGTTGATGTTCTTATGTTATTCTAACTCTATAAAATTTTGACTCTTGATGTATCACACTTGACTTTAGTCTTTTATAATTCTATAAATTTTTGACTCTTGATGTATGATGTATCGGACTTGACTTTTATAATTTTATGTCAATATTCACTATTCAATATTCAATGTTCATAGTAGGAAGTGGAACATCAATATGGTTTAAACTTTAATCATAATGTATGATGTATGATTATAAATTAGAATTTTAAATTTATATGATATTAGATAATGAAAGTCATATCAATGATCATGCTTTGTAGCTTTTCAATTCAAACCAATTGTCATAATGGACTCAATTTATAAATTATATCTTATATTTATAAGTTTTTAAGACCTTGACGTCCCCCCACGTTTCCTAAAAATTGGTGGGGAGCTTTTGCATAGGCCGCTCTTGCGTATCCTCGCTCCCTCGCCCCTTCGTCCCGGAACCTTGGTGGAACATTGGTTTGAAGTGGTCTGACCAACGACTCGTCTTTTGGCTGCTCCTCGGAAGGCATTTCTCGGGATTTTCTGAAAGCTCTATCCTCCATGAACTTTACATTCCGCCGAACTACTACCTTCCTACTCCCTGGAAGATAGACTCTATATGCCTTAGCATTCTCGTTATATCCCACAAGATCCCTTCTCAGCAATTTGATCTAATTTCTTTCTTTTCTCTTCGGGTATACGACAATATGCTAAACTCCCAAATATCCTGAAATGACTGACTTCAGGTGTCTTCCCAGTGAAGACCTTCTCCCGTGTGATTTTGCCCAATGCCCTATGAGGAGTCCTGTTTTGGACATAAACTGTCATGCTGCATGCTTCTGCCCATAGGAATTTAGGCATATCCTGATCATACAACATTGCCCTAACTGCTTCCACAATAGTCCTGTTTTTCCTCTTTGCTACTCAATTTTGCTTCAGATTGTAGGGAGCTGTCCACTTTCTTCTGATGCCTTCCTTAGCGCAAAATTTAGTGAAGTCCTTGTCAACATACTCTCCACCATTGTCCGAGCGCAACACTTTTATCTTCTTTCCTGTGAGATTCTCCACTAGAGCCTTGAACTCTTTGAATCGACCGAAAACCTCATCCTTGGTTTCCAGAAAGTAGATCCAAGTCTTCCTAGAATGGTCATTGACAATGTTTTAAAACTCCGAGTCGGACTCCGACTCGGCCAAAAGTCAACTCCGACTCCGACTCGGTATCGACTCGGCCGACTCGATTTCAGTGACTCGGTCGTTGTAGAAAATACATTAAATATTTATTTTTTATAAAAATACATAAATTTAAAGTTTTCATTCATGTTTCCAAACACACAACATTAGAATATAGATAGAAGACAACATATGATCAAAGTAGGCTCATGAATATATCCATTATATTAAAATGGCAGCCAGTGTATTGTCCATTAGATACACGATGATGATATAGATATCAAAACAAAAACACATAACCAAGGAGGCTAGAAATGGCCTCTACAACAAAAGTCTGTGACCAGTACTACTAGCTACTGCTAGAGTTGCCAACATCATCTAGTTCAGTGTTACTTGGGAGCGGGAGTGACATTTTCGGAAGCTCTCGGTTTGGGAGTGAATCCCGGAGGAGTTCGACAACCAATGTCACTAACATCAAGGTACATAGAGGGATTGGTGCTCTTGATTAAATACGAGTTCCATACCCTAATACATGACAAAATTCAATGGAAACATTGCAATCCCCCAATCCTGAAATCCTGAAAAACCAATAAGTCTGTTGGATTTTGAATGAAATCTAAAATTCTACGTTCTCCATATGAAATCTAATGAGGCCGGAACCACTCTCAAACATCCCGAGTCATTTCATGGTAATGTTAAAAATTTAAGTAAAATGATGAAAATAAAGATTAAGGAGAATGACATTACCATGAATAGCATAGCCTTAGTAGGGCAATATGATCAAATACTAGGGTTTGCGAGAGGGGAATGGACCCCAAAGACCAGCAAACTAATTCATAAACCCCTTGGGAGTCCCCCACACTTAGAAAAATAAAAAAAATAAAAAAAGTGTGTTTTTATGGTTCACTGGCCACTGTTAGCTACCCGGCCAAGTAGTTACGGATCCGGCCGAGTCGGTTCCGAGCCAGCGGGATCTTAAAACAATGGTCATCGATAAAGGTGACGAAGTATTTGACACCACTAAGAGCTTTTGTGGACATCGGTCCGCAGATGTTTGAGTGTATCAATCCTAGCACACTCTTCGCCCAATTGTTACTTTTGGAAAACGCAACTTTGGCATACTTGCCTAGAGCGCACCCTCTGCATACATCATCCCATTCAATACTTAGTTCTGGAACTCCTGATACTGTTTTCTTGAGAATTCTCAGAGCCCCATGGTGTAAGTGTCCCATCCTCCTGTGCCATAATTCATTCAAGTCTTTGTCTCCATTACTGCCTATCAGTGCCATTGGTGATTCTAGCTGTAGCATGTACAGCCTGTTACTTCTGAGCCTTCTTTTTCCAACTTGGGTGTTTGACATATACTTTCTCCTTAATGAAGAAAACATCATAGCCCTTGTTTTGAAGTTGAGATACAGAAAGTAAATTCATCTCCAATCTCGATACATGCAATACAATGATTGCCCAAAGTTGCTCTCCTGCTTCGGTTTGAAAAACTTTGGTACCTCTTCCTATTGGAGTACATTTTGCCTTATTAACCATGGTGATTTGAAAATTCATTCTTTCTTCTTGATAAATCTGATCCTTCTTTTTCCAACTTGGGTGTTTGACATATACTTTCTCCTTAATGAAGAAAACATCGTAGCCCTTGTTTTGAAGTTGAGATGCAGAAGGTAAATTCATCCCCAATCCCGGCACATGCAGCACATTGGTTGCCCGAAGTCGCTCTCCTGCTTCGGTTTGAAAAACTATGGTACCTCTTCCTACTGGAGTACACTTTGCCTTATTCCCCATGGTGATCTGAAAATTCATTCTTTCTTCCTGATAATTTGAAAAACATTCTCGGATTCCTGTCATATGCCAGGAAGCTCCACTGTCTATATACCAAACCTCCGAGGAGGCAGAGCTTGCAAGGCAAACGACTTCTTCCAATCTGGAAGCTAACATCGAATATTCGTCCCTTGTGCATTCTTCTGGAAATCTGCGCAAGTCCCGTTGAGTGGATGCCTCTGCATCATGCTGTTGACCAATAATCGATTTTCAATTGTCGGATCTCTGCTCTGATACCATATTGAAATTTCTAATTGAAATTCTATCACTGCAGAATTTGATTTATTTCACCTACTTATTATTCTCAATAAGTTATTTACGAAATTCCTTCAACAAATATTAAAATAAATTCTACTGCAGTTATCACACAATTACCCAAAGAAAAATACACGCACAAGAATCAATCACATCAACATAGTTTATTTTTGGACAATTGTCCCCGGGAAAAACCCAATGCAGGAAAACCAATGCAGCAGATGAAGGCTTTATTAATCTTCAACAACAATTGCTTTTACAAGGAAAGATGTTACATAGAAACTGAAAGAAAAACACCTGAGGCTTTCCCTCTGAGACCATCTGATATTTTGGAGACCCTGCTCCCACTTATGTGTCACCCCTGCGTCACTCTGATTGACCTAGCATGGCTCTGAGTGGCTCTGCGTCCCTCTGCATCAGCCTGTGTAGGCTCTGTGTCTCTCCTCTAGATTGCGTCTCTCTTTTTGCGTTGTCTTCCACTGCCCCTGCGTCACTCCCTCCTCAATCACTACCTGCTGCTGAAGCCCTCCTCTTCCTCTACCTTGCAACTCCCTTTGAAATTGATATCCTCTTCCTTGAGAATCGAATTTCCTTGAGATGCTGAGTATATGCCGGTGTATCTCCAAATGACCCTCAAGTCTTCTCTTATACTTTTCTTGTTGATGAATCAACGATCAAGATTAAGTCCCTAATCAACAACTAAGATTAAAACAGACTTGATCATTGTCTCTTAGAAGCTTCTCATGCTTATCTTTATTAATACCCATTAATATTTTTATTTCCTAAGTTTAGATTTAGGAACCCATTAAAAATATTAATTATTTTAATAACCCCTCATTCGGATGGAATTTCTCAAAACGATTTCTGGGTCTTGGAGATCTCATGTGCCTTAGTCTCTCCTCCAAATTTCAAGGCTAGAGCACATTTGATGCTACAAAAAATAAAAAACAACCATGCAAAAAACTCTCTGAATTCACCTCACCGAACTTAGCTCAAGAATTGCAAGAGACTCGAATGAATAGTGTGAGTGAAATAGAGGGGATGGTGGTGTTGAAACAGCTTTAGGGGGTGCTAGAGTAGCATTAAAAAAATAAAATAAAAAAATAAAAAATAAAATTATGCCCAAGCTGCAGAACAGTGGGCCTTGTGAATTGGTATGGAACCGGTCCAGTACTAAATTGGCTGGTTTGGTACCGAACCGGTCATTTCCGGTTCGGAGGGCTGGTTCGGACTGGTTTTGCCTCCAAACTGGTCGGACTGGCCGGTTTTGCCAGAACCAGTTTGGTTCCGATAACACTGTTTTATAGTGCTCCCATTGGCTAGGGGCACCAAGAGATAGATTGATTGCAGCATTGCTTCTGACTCCAGTTTAGTTTAGACCCAAGGGATCTTCCCCCCTTCCCAGTGACCTCAACAACAAAGCCAGACCAGATCCCTTGCCAGCAAGCAGATGAGATCATCCATGCCTTAGCAGTGGGTGACCCCTGCCATGAAGCAGATCAGTGGGCAGTCTAAATCTTCCCCCGGTTCTTCCTACTAATAACATTATATTCTGAGTTTTCTTCCTTCGGTTTTGGATGCTAGGAGAGGTGGATCTAACTGACCATGACATAATTGCATCACTTGCTCTCCAGTTCCTTGATCTATGTCCTTTGTACATCTTTCTCCTAGAGCAGCCACCCACTCTTGGAGTCAAGGGTTTCTCACTTTTTAGCATAGATACATACTTTACTCTGTGTCTTGCTTTTTACAGGAGCTGATTTGGTGCTCCTGCTTTGTATTGACATAATTGTACTTTGTAGTCCCATTGACCTACTTTTCTAGTGATTTGTTGGACATTAATAGAATTATCTTATCTTTGAAATTTAATTGACAGCCAAGCACTGGTAATGCAATAAGGAATTTGGGGAAAAGTATGTACAGGTGCCAATTCCAATTTTTCAGGGATATGACAACGCTCAAGAAAGATTTTTCTGACAGCTGATGTAGTTTGATTACTGCTTTTTTACTTTGAGTGTTTAGTTATTTCCAGTATATTTCCAAGTTGCTTGTGTCATGTTAATGGCAGCTTACAGAACCTTTAGCAGAACCGTTAAATGTACTTAGTGAGATATGACTGAGCTTATGGCATGGGTGCTAACACTGAACATCCAGCCACAACCATTGCTCACCTCCATGCTTGGCACCTAAGTACATAAATTTGGGGTATGTATATAGGACCTAGGTAGTAAACAGTTAGCTAAAACAACTGATTATACTTGTGCTAATGGTGTCCTATGGTACCAATGAAATAACCTAATCCTAAAACAGCTAACCACTGCTCACCTCCATGCTTGACACCTGAGTACATAAATTTGGGGAATGTATATAGGTAGTAAGCACTTAGCTAAAACAACTGATTTATACTTTTGTTAATGGTATCCTATGGCACCAATGGAATAACCTATTCCTAAAATCAATAAATCTTGAGAAAACAAACTAAAAAGCAACAATGAAAATGGTATAACCTGAAACCATTTATGTTTCTTTATGTTCATTGACATGATATATAATCTCTCTCTCAGAACCCATAGCTTAGAGCATCTTTGACTTTCAGAAGCAATTAATTCTGTAGCTGATCTGTCATTTAGGCACTCATGAAAATGTGGTTGGTCTGTGTGTCTCCATATATATATATATATATATACAGAGAGAGAGAGAGAGAGAATTGCAATTTCCTTATGCCCATGAATATTGACATTGATTTAGAAACTATCTCCTTGAGAAATTTTTGCCTTTCCTCATTATTTAGAACCCATAGCTTACACCATTCTGAAATATTTAATTCTGTAGGTGATGTGTAATCTTTCATATTGACACTAATGGAAGCTTTGTTCAATCTGTTTGGTACCATAACTTAGGTCCAAGTAGATTCTATTTCAGGCACAAAGCGTGCAATAACAATCAAATCCAGTTCAAGATATCCTTCAATGTCCTCTGATGTAGAAGATTTTCATACAGTTTTTGGTGATAAATTTGGAGTTCACACTGACTTTCCTTTGGCAACCTTGTCGTTGAATGGAGGACTTAGTCGGGTAGGGTTTAAATCTTTTTATTTTTCAATTGAAAAGTTGGTTCTTTCTTTTATTTAATGTTGTATCTGTGATTATCTTCTTATGAAAGCTTCTTTCATTCAGGAATCTAGTGAAGATGGAACTCTGGAACTTTTTCGTTTTTTTTCAGAAACAAGCCACGAGTATCTCTCTAATGATAAATTTAGAAAGGTATGTGTTGAATGGTGCTCATTACTTTATATTTTGTTCCTAACTGCCCTCTGATATCATCAATTGTCATTATTTTGTTCCCTCTTTATTTTTCGAAATATATGCTTATTACTTTGTGCTTCTTTGGAACACATACTGTAAAGCAATGAATATGGTTCAGCATTGAAATTCATCTTCACGTCCTGTTATGCCCTTAAGTGGTTAGAGCATAGGATTTTTATGATAGTTATCTTGGGTATGAATCTCATACCTATGACACAATTGCTTTTATGAGATGGTCACTTGTTAGGGTTTCTTCTTTAGGTTTCGAAGCTTTTTTTATCAAAGCAGTGGAGTCTTGTGAGTAAGACCATGTGATTTGATTTGCCATCAATTCTACCATTAACATCTCTTATTGGAACTTTCTGATGATATACTGTGCCTCTTTTCATATATGCAGTTTCATTGATCAATTTCCTTCAAAACTTTTGGCAGCATTGAGATGGTCTTTCTCGGCTCTTAAAGCTTTTGGATTTCCCACTGTTGAAAGATAATCAAAGATGTTCCTTACAGCAACCTTATGTAAATCAAACATATGCTACCTGTTACAGCGAAGTCTCGCACATGTTGAGATAGAGTCCAAATGCTCAAGTGCGAGCCCATTGCACTTCAGGAGGGAGGCCACTGTCACCTCACCAACCCTCCTCTCACTTCTGCCCACCTCTCCTCTAGCACAAGGGTTTTTTTCCCTGGTTCATCTTAGGGATCAAATAGCCCGGACATTGTCTTTTCATTATGTTGGCATCTTTGTTTTGAACTCCTGTCATCGACAAGGAAACTGCTGTGAATGAACCCTCAAAATGTTCAAGCATTTTCAGGGGTAACAGAGTGAAATTGCTTGAATATACTACAATTAGGGTTACATCTAGAGGCATTAAAGGCTTGGATGAACAATCAGATGTCTAGCTTCTATAGCTTAGGAGTTTGGCAAGCAACATTGTTAAAATTGGCAACTAGGACCAAATTCCACTTTGGACAGCTCATTTGATGGAGATGATGATTGCATTGAATACCTCTTTTCGTGAGGACTAAAATTGACCTAAAGATCATCAAATTTGGACAAGCATAAATGTGTTTTTGAATTTATACCCACACATGCTAGTAGCCCTGCATGAACTCATCCAGATATTATTCAAGAAATTATATCAAATTAAATCATACCTTACAAGATGGATTTTCATTATGCATCTTCTTGTAGGTATCAACATCCTGCACACATATTGTCACATCTCCCAAATATATCCATTATCAAGGGTCTTCATTCTTTTCAGAGTTTTATCAGAGTCTTCGTATCTTTCTGGGAGATTTCCTAGTCAAATCTTCTTGGTCTTTTGGATGTTGATTTCCTTTCATCATGGTTGCATATCTCACAATCTCTTCCTTCCTCACACATTCCATAACTTTCAATCAGAGTTTCTTTATTGTAGTCAATCACCTGATACTTCATATGAGGACATATTATGTTGATTTCATCTTCTGTGACTTACGCCTTCCTGCATCTTTTCAGGGGAAGAGATCCTTTTTCTTTTGTTCGTGCTTCTCAAGATAGAAGCAATGATCCATGTTACCTGCAACCATATGACATGACATTATAATATTAAACATAAGCATACATACCTTGTTTTACCTTCAGGTCATCGAGGCTTCTTCTAGCAGCTTCCTTGATTGAAAATATTTTCAATCCCTTGATCTGCTTCATGTCATAACATCATCATCTCATGGATTCCATAAGTTGGATTTCCTATTGAAACACTTGCTTTTTCTCTAGATTAGTGAACCCTACGATGAGGATTCCATCAGAGAATTTTTGAGGATCTTGTATATCCCCAACTGGCAGATGTTTCCTTTTTGACTTGATGTATGATGAGCCTTAGATGACTCCTTTCTTTCCTTCAATGTCCACTGAGGTTCCCAAGAGCTATATATCCTACATGTTGTCTGCCATGGATTCTTGTCCTTCATGATCCCTATGGAGATGTTACGTGCTCTTGTTTCTAATGCTTCCATGATGCCATGATGCATCTTATTATCATTGTCATTTCTTATAACACAAGATCTAGGAGTTTATGATAGGACCTTTTTGTGAGGGATACTATCTTACTCATAGGAGAGATTTATTACTCCCTCTTTCCTTGGCTCTTTTCTTCAGCTTCCTCCATCTTTCAGTGATATGAGATTCCAAAATATTTCTATAGCATTGAATCTTAACTATACTTATTTTGTCTTGCTTGAGGACCAACCTTGCCTTCCTTTCTTGCACATGGTTGAGTTCTTTTAACCTTCATTATTTTTGCCATCAACTTGTCCTTCTCTATCTAGCATAGAGACCACAAGTTGTTGAATGAGGTAACCTTCCTGTTCATGGACATTTGTTACCTTGATTTTTAGTGTATTATGGTTATCTTCCTTTCTAGGTCTTGTAGATGGAAGATATCCTACATCCTTTTATACCCTTTACTTTCATGTAGATCAGATTTCATGTGACCTTCTTCATTGCACCTTAAGAGAATGAGTTTATCATCTACATCACTTTGATGTCTTCAATATTTACTATGTGAGGGAATCTTTCATAAATATCCATTTTCATAAATTCAGAGGAGACGTTTTGATGACTTCAGCTACTTAGAGGACTATGTCTATTCTCCTTCTTCATGCAAGGAATCTTGGTAACCCATCCAATTCATAGATGTCCTTGCAATCATGAAGTCATTTAACCAAACTTGAATATAGAATAAAAAGATACTTACTTGTCACGTGAAGATGAAATCTTCACTTTGATGCTTTCTTGAATGATCTCCTTCAATGAGATTCTTGCTTGAGCTGCCTGGTACAATAGAGTTCCAGAACCTTTCTTTAGACTTCCTTGCATTGTTCAGCTCAAGCACTACTGCCTTTTATGATATGTTGAGATTATTTGATTCCTTGATTGTGAGGATATGGAATCGAAATCAAGAATTTTGAGAGCACTGTCATGATGTCCACCCGAGATGTGGCATTGTATTCTCCTTCTGAAGTGATATTGCTGTAATGTATGTTGTGACTGTATATCTTTGTAAACTTGCTGCAATGCTCCTTGCTGGAGTAGAGCCTTGCTTGAGATGACTAGCATGAGCAAAGATCTTTGTGGCCTTCGAGCATTGTTCAATACCAATCATCGAAACTAATTAAGTAATTAAGATTGCTATGGTATGACATGGGTTGTAATGACAACCAAATTTTTGAGGCTAGCACTGAGACTATGAAAGGCACTGTGTTTTCCTTTTGTTGTAGTGTAGATTAGGACTGCTACTCGGATTTTCGACCTTCTCCAAGATGATAATCTTTGTTGATGTAGACTGCTTGTTGTAGGCTTGATCCTTTATTCTCGACAAAACCCTTGCTTTGATGCCCTTCTTGAAGACTGGTCCTTGTATGTCTCTTTTGCTGCCTTTCCTTTGACTTTAGCACCTTACTTCTGATACCATGTTGAAGAATCTAGGGCAAATGTAAATGTGATTCTTCTTAGCATGATAACTATTGGTGAGGTATTTTAACTTTTTGCTTATTAGCACAATCTTATCTTGATATCATTAGTGTGTGTATTTCTTACTTTATCAAACAGTTACCAAAATACAAGAGACAAGAACACCAGATGTTGGCTTTCTGCCAGGGCGAAAACCTCTCCCTCTTGGAGAGGAAAACCCGCACAAAATTCTTCTTATAGAGATTCAACTTGACGAATACCAAGACCATGACCCTTGACCTACTAGGGCACTCCAAGACTAAGACACCAATCCTCTTCTTAATGTTGACATCATCATCATCATTACTGCGTCATCTAGATCATCATCATAGTACCACAGAGGTCCTTCTAATTGCACCATTGCTTGCTTCATCACCAGGGAAAATTTTAAGGATGAAAATTCATCTTAAATTTTAGAAGCCTTGGCGAATCTTACTAGCCCCCAAATTGCAAATTATAAAAATTTTGTCGATATCTTTGTAAAAACATGCAAATTTATAATAGTTTTATATATAGTCTTTATACACTTTTGGCAGTTTTCAAGGTAAAATAATTTTATCCTATAAAATTTGGGCGAATCATTTTTAGAAAAAAATGGAAATTGGCGAATTTGTTTTTTGGAAAAACCATGGAAAATTAGCCCACTTGCGAATATTTAGCCCCTAAAATTTTCCATGGGTCTTTCTACTTGAATGTGAATTGCACCAAAATCTTGATCATGACCTTGTCTTCATTAAAGAACAAGACCATGACTACTACTTCACCGAGATCTTGACTGTGTCTAGAATGTTGAAAATGTATAACTGTGAGCTCACAAGCATGCCGAGATTGTGACTGTGTCTAGAAAGCAATGTTAAGAGTGCATTACTGAGAGTTCCTTGCATCAAGATCTTTACCTTCAATTATGTTGACACCTTTTGTGCTACTATAGGATACCTGAGATCTTCTTCACCACCAAAAACAATGACTATGTTTCCTTCACTGAGATGTGCACCACCGAGGAGGAGAAGACTGTCATCTTTCTCATTGTAATTGTCCACACGAATTATAGAGGTGTCCACTGTGCCCATTCGAGTTTGCTGAACTTGTGGACAAACCTCCGAAAATGTTATCCGAAACTGTCTTCCTGCACCTCCTGTACCCATTCGAAGTTGCAGAGACAAATCCGAGCTCTATGTTTTCTATGGTGAGCCCAACGGGGTATTTATAGTGGTCACGTCTCCATAAATGAGCCTACACATAGTGTGAAACGTTGTGTCTGTTTATTGAGTCAACATGATAGCTATATATATATTTTTGAGGTTGACATGATTGTACTCCTTATCGTTTTGCTTGCTGTCTTCTTCATGAGGATTGTGCTGGTCTTGGAGGGCTAATCTAGTCACTAGGTAGACTTATATACATTACAAATATGCTCAAGAAGAGCTCTTTGAATCTTTGACTTTCTTATACCTATGAAATGAGCAAGAAACTCATTCTTATAATTCAAAAATAATATTTATTTTTCTTGACAAGTGCAAAGATCAAAATTATATTTGTAAATACTGAACTTAGTTACACTTTCTTCAACAAGAGAGACAAGCCTTCAAATGGAAATGAACCTATTGCTTTTTCCACTCATGCAAAAAGGGAGAATAACGCTGCTCTGAGGAGATAGGGTCAAGGATCCAAGAAAGGATTCATTGAAGGCAGAAAAAGAAGGTGCTAAAATTGCAATAGGTTTGACCACTATGTTGGAGAGTGTCCTCACAGTAAGAATTCTCCAAGGGATGACGACAACAACAACGACAACAATGTCAAAGGCAATGGCAATTAGAGGAACAACAGGTTCAACAACAAAGGAAAGAGGAATGCTCCCACTGCTCGAAATGGAAATGGTCGACCTCCCAAAAGGACAAGAAATGCCAGGTATGATGAAAGTAATGTTGTAGAAAAACAAGATGAATTGATGAATTATCTTATTTTTGCTCTATCTACTGCCTCTCCTCCAGATACTTTGGATCATTGGTTGATTGATAGTAGAGCCTCAAGGCACTTCAATGGGTACAAGGAGGCCCTCTCAAATTTGGTTGAAAAGAAGACTAATTTGAAGATCATACTTGGAGATAATGCCACTACCCTGTGAAAGGGATAGGTACTGTCACTCTTCACTTGAATCAAGGTCAAACCATCCATCTACAAGAAGTATTGTATGTACCTGATTTTAAGAAGAACCTAGTGTCTATTTTTGCAATGGATGATAAAGGCTTCAAGGTAACATTCATTGATGGAAAGGTACATATTTGGCAAAGAAACCCTAAAGATGCATTTACTCTTGGATTTAGGGTTGATGGTCTCTATTAAGTTGGAGGAAGTCCATTGGGAGCTTTGGCAAGTGATAGTTCTCTTCAATCTGAGGCTCTGAGCTATGGCACTAGAGGTTTGCCCACTTACATTACAAAGCCTTACCTGAGGTAAGGAAGATGGTCATAAGTATGCCCGAGTTTAATGTGAACCATGAAGGTGTTTGTCAAGGTTGTGCAGTTGTGAAATTTACAAAGGGACCATTCCCTTCTACTGAAAGCAAGATAACTGATATTCTCCGATTGGTCCATTTTGACCTATTTGGTATGTTTCCGTAACATCATTGTGAGGATACTTATATGATGCAATCTTTGTGGATGACTACTCTTACAAAACATGGATCTATTTCTTGAAGAAGAAGGTTGAAATGTTCAAATGGCTCCATTCTTTCAAAGCATTGGTGGAAAATCAAACAGGGAAGAAGATCAAGATATTAAGGACCAACAGTGGAGTCGAGTATGAATCAAATGAATTCAATGACTTTTGAAGAGAGGCCGACATTAAGAGGGAGACAACTGTTCCATACACTATTGAGCAAAATGGCGTTGCTGAAAGGAAGAATCGAACAATCATGGAAGCCACCAATGCCATGCTCCATGATCAAGGCCTACCAAAGTTCTTATGGGGAGAAGCTGCCAACACTGCCATATATGTTCAAAATATGAGCCCACATCCAGCCTTGGATTTCAAGACACTCAAGGAAGTCTTCACTGGTAAGAAACCTGATGTTTCACATTTTAGAATATTTGGGTGTCCCGTGTATTTTCATGTGCCTAAAGAGGAAAGGAATAAGTTGGAAGCTTCTGGGAAGAAAGGAATATTTGTCTGCTACAACGAAAATTCAAAGGCATATAGAATATGTGCCTGGTCAAAGAGAGGTGGAAGTAAGTCGTGATGTCACCTTTGATGAAGACATTGCCCTTGGGAAAGCCAAAGATCTCTCTATCCCAAGGAAGGACGACGATGATGCTGCCAAAAAATAGGATGAACCTTCGACAGATGAGCTTATGCTTGATGTTGAAGGCCCAATGGATCCTATCGATCCACATCCTGGTGATACCTCTACCTCAAGGAAACGTCCACTATGGCTCAAAGATACTCTTGAAGATGCTGAAAGACATATTGCTCCAAGAGGGACATTTCGTGAAAGTAAGAAGCCGAACATGTATCAAGGTTATTTGGTTGCTATGAGTACTATTGTTCAAGTTGAACCATGCACATTCGAGGAAGCCGTAAAACACCAAGTTTCAAAAGATGTGATGAATGAGGAGTATGAGTCAATCATGAGGAATGCTTGTCTGGGATGTGGTGCCAAGACCCAAGGACAAGTCTGTGGTCACTTCTAAATGGCTTTACAAAATTAAACATGGAGCCGATGGGAGTGCAGAAAGTTATAAGGCCAAGTTTGTTGCTCAAGGCTTCTCTCAAAAGGAAGGAGTGGGCTATGATGAGATATTTGTACTACTTGCCTGATACACTACTATCTAATCTATTGTTACTATTGCTGCCAATCAAGGATGGAGCCTACATCAAATGGACACCAAGACTGCTTTCTTGCATGGCTCACTTAAGGAGGAAGTCTACTTGGAACAACCTTAGGGGTTCGAAGTACAAGATCGAAGGACACATGTATGCAAGTTGAAGAAATCCCTCTATGGGTTAAAGCAAGCCCCTAGGGCTTGGCACGAGAGGATTGACAATTATCTTATGAAGTTGGGATTTACGAGGAGCTATGTTGATCCAAACCTATACTTCAAGGTTGCAAAGGACATGCCTCTCATTTTGGGCCTTTATGTTGATGATCTCTTTCTGACAGGTATTGACCCTCTCATTTATCAATGCAAGAGGGAGTTGACTTCTGAGTTCAAGATGAAGGGCCTAGGATTGATGTAGTACTTCCTGTTGAAGGAAGTGTAACTAGGTTCGGTCTTCATAGATGTAATTTTGATATTTGTATTTATTCAAGAAAAGAGAAATTATTTGTATAGTATTTGTCAATGAGTTTCTTGCTCATTGAAAATAGTTCAAGCTCATTTTAAAGTGCTTCTAGAAAGTCAAAGTCAATGTAATTATGATAAGACCTTTTGAGGGCATGTTACATCATGTATGTCTATGTACAAGGTCATGGGAACACCTCCAAGCAAAGTCAAATCCTCTCCTAGCATCAACGAAGTCTTGTAGCCGCAAAATAATGAATTAAAGATGAATTATAGGGTAACTGCCAAGTCGGCCTAAAGAGGAGGGACAAACCTATATTTATAGAGGCTATCCACTCATTTGATATCACTTTAGTTTGAAATCCGCAAGCGAGAAATAGGACGAAGAAGGACGAAGAAAAGCCAAGGAAAAGGGTTACAAGGGCAACGAGATAAGAAGGCAGAACAATGAAGGTAAGGAGGTCATTTCCAGAACATCTACAATCTACAACCACACGTGCGAGGTTAAGGAAGGTCTGCGTGCGGCCATAACAACAAAAAGGTAAAGGTCATCATATCTCAACGTTTTGGGTCCTAACAAGGTCTACAAGGCTTGCCTCTACAAGCAAAGGAGAAGCCCTCACAAGCGAAGAAGAAGGAAAGGACAACGAGGAAAAGGAGACCGTTTTAGGGTTTCTATCCACACGTACAACAAGTAAACCTTTGCAGATTTGACAACAGAAGAAGGCAACAACATTCGATGTGTATCTAGGTCTACAAGGTATCCAAAGGAAAGCGAAGAAGACTCTCTCTATAACGAAGTAATGAAGCCCTAATGTTCTAGGGTTTCCTAACTTAGACAAGTAGCAAAAGAAGGACAAAGTGCTGAGGAGCAATGTGTCGGAAAACAAAGGTCCATGTGTCGGAAGTTGTAGTGCAGAAAGAGGAAAGATTTGACTTATGCTTGGAGGATATCCTAGTCAAGAGTCTAGGGTTTGGCAGTTGTTCAAATAAGAAGCTTCAATAAGAGAAAACTTATAGAGGGTTTTCCTCTCAAGAATGGAGAGGTTTTGTCCCTGGCAAAAGTAAAAAAGACTCCACAAATTGTTATAAAGTAATGAAGAATCACACTACACTACTTTTGCCCTAGATTCTTCAACACTTCCTAGGCCTGGAGGTCTGGTAAAACCCAAGTGAAATTTTCCTTTTTCAAGGAAAATACATTGTGAAGTTGCTAGAGAGATGTGGGATGGTGGATTGCAAGTTTGTGTCCAATCCAATGGAACTCAACTTGAAGAAGCTATGTGGAAGTGTTGCTGGGCCAAATTGGCAAACCCTTCCGAGTATCGACAACTTGTGGGGGCCCTGATGTTCTTGGTAAATTCCTGATCGAACATATGTTTCGCCGTGAATACGTTGAGTTAATTTATGGTTGATCCTCATCACATACGTTGGTTTGCTGTTAAGAATCTCTTAAGATATCTCTGTGGCACAATCAACTATGGGCTGAGATACACTGCCGGGAATTTGAGGCTACATGGATATACTGATCCTGACTGGGCTGACAATGTGGTGGATAGAAAGAGCACGTCAGGATGTTGCTTCTCATTGGGATCTGCTGTGGAATACTGAGGGGGGGGGGGTGAATCAATATTTATTTTTCAATAATTATGTATATCAGTTAAAACATTTATATTGAACACAGAAGTAGAATAATAGGATAGATGCTTTTATTAATGTATATTTTCAATAAATCAAGTACAATATATATATATATGTGTATATATATTATATATATGGTTTCAATCAATTGCTAAGCACCAACTTGGACTCTTTGTGAGGCTCCAACCTCCAGAGCACCAACTCTATCTTGTCAAGGCACCAACCTTGAATTTAGGAGCACCAACTCCCAAGGACACCAATCCTTTTAGTTCTGAGGCACCAACCTCAAGGGCTCGAACCCTCTGCTGTAAACCTTCTGGATCTGTTTGGTTGTAATTCTCTGCTCCCAACCCTGCTGGGCCTATGACTTACTTCTATCCTCTTGTTCCTTCCACTTCTGCCAGAACTTCGGCTTCCTTTATTTTCTTATAGTTCGCTAGTAACCCAAAACTTTCCTTGTTCTGTTTTATATCCCTGATACCCCTGAGCTTTGTCTTCCTTTCTCCGCTGGCTCTTTGGCTTCCTCAACGCTCACTTGATCTTTCAGCTTTCTCTGCTCTCACTCTTCAGCTTCCTCTGTCTATGCCACGTCATCCTTTTATTGCAATCGCCGCTTCCGGAGGTTCGCACATAACATAGCTGATTTCCAACTGCCGACTGGAGCGGATGTGATATGGTATTAAACAGTTATTAATAAGTCCGTTGGGTCCATACCCTTATCGCAATCACTGGATCAACATTCCTTTGAACATTGCGATTACTGCGGATGCGACATTTGATTTAGCCATGCTATAATGGTGTAGTCGGGTCCGCAATTATATCGCAATTGGCAGATTTTAATGTGGTAATAAATTCAACAAGGCTTGTGATATTGCGACGGACGCGATATTACAATAGGGCATGTTATAATGTCGCAGCGGGTCCGCATACGTATCGCAATTGGTGGTTTTGGGGTGACAACCCTTTATAACTTGCGTTATGAGAGTTCTGATAGGCGGATGCGACATAACAATACATCATATTGTAATGGTCCGTGGGTCCATATATATATATATATATCGCAATTGCATATTTTAATGTGGCAAGGCTTAAAGCCGGAATACAAGGATACAAATGAAATACACTGCAAACCCCGCTCCGAAACACTTAGTTGGACTTCAACTATTTATACACCTGGACATATATATCGTCGGTTCCGCACATGCACATTTTCCGATGTTTGCCTTTTTTGGATCAATCCTCCACCGTAGATCTTACCATCCCATCCAACGGTTGATATTACACCCGACCAATAAAGCCGCTCGGTGATCTTGCACCGTAGAAAAAAATGCATTTGATCCAACGCTTGACAATGATATCGGGTGAGCTACATGCACAAGGACTACCCGCCGAATAAGGCGGTTTCCTCTCTCCTTCTCCCGCCGCGCGTCAGTCGATGAATGGTATCGGGTGGTCAGCCCTAAAGACCACTTACAACCTTGAGTCCGCCCGAAAACCACTATCACTATTTCAAACCTGCTTTTTGGAATATAACCACGTGCATTCACTCTTCATCCGTATTCTTGATTTCTGCCTATATTATATACTCCTCCGCTCTTTTGGCTCCTCTGTGGACTTCTTTGGATCCCGATATGGCTCCTCCTCAATCTCCTGCTCTTACACTTACTTGGCTTTCCTGTGGCTTTCGATACCGCTGTTTATGCTTCTCCGCTATGTGTTCCTCTTTGTTTCTTCTGTTGAACTTCTTCCTCTGGCTTTTCTTTGACTGCTCCTGTTCTGAGCTTCCATTGAGCTCTTCCGATGGTTTCCAATGTCTTTCCATTGGCTTCCCATCATTGTTTACTCATCCAGAATATTGCCATATTGACATCAATGACAATCTAGGTCAACATCTGCTTCAATTTCTTGGATGAGTAGGAAGTAGAAATCGGTTGCTTTAAGCATCGTCAGGGCCGAATATACTGCAACTAGTATGGCCTGTTGTGAAGCTATATGGTTGAGGAAGCTCTTTAGTGAGCTGTTTGAGCACGTGCTATATACCACGTGATCTATTGCGACAACCATAGTGGGATTCGCCTTTCAAAGAATCCCGTGTTCCACAACCGCTCCAAGCACATTGATATCAAGTACCACTTTATCTGGGATATGGTACAACGGGGAGCAATAAGGCTCCAACACATCAAGATTGATGAGCGGGTTGCAAACATCCTCACGAAGCCCTTGGGGAAGGTCAAATTATTAGCCTTCCGAGAGAGACTTGGAGTCGTAGAAGGACTCTCCCATGAGGGTCCCTCTTGAGTTGGACACTGAGCTTTGGGAGCTCCTAGGGGCTTGGGGTACTTCTTGGAGCTATGAGCGACCATAGGGTGAGTGGTTCACCTTCCCCTATAGGTGCTCTGTGTATAGGGTGAGTGGTTCACCTTCCCCTGTGATACCCCATGATGGTTGACGTGTGTAGGGTGAGTGGTTCACCTTCCCCTACGATTGAGGACACATGTGTATATGCATAGGATGAGTGGTTCACCTTCTCCTGTGGCATATGAGCAGGATGAGTGGTTCACCTTCTCTTGCGGATGCCTCAGCATATAGCCTCCCTATTTAGTCCGGGACTCATGGGAAGTACCTCTTATCTGGCCAATGAGTTGCGAAAAGTGGATAGGGACCATAGCACTACAGATGAACGCATCATGTACTATTGTACTCCCTATGTCTCGGATTCATGGTGTTCAACAACTTGAACTGGGATCAAGTCTAATTGGGGTTCTATCCCTGTTTATGTGGATTGACTTCGGTCACCGGAGAGTGGCAAGTACATGCGACTCACTCTTGATTGATTCTTCTTCATTATCTATGTCAGTGTTCAACAGAGTAAAGACAAGATGCAGAGATGGTACAGGATGACATGATGATGGATTGGCAGGTGGAATTCTCCCTAGTTGAGAGGGAGTATTAAAATTGGCAACTAGGGCCAAATTCCACTTTGGACAGCTCATTTGATGGAGATGATGATTGCATTGAATTCCTCTTTTCATGAGGACTAAAATCAACCTAAAAATCATCAAATTTGGGTAAGCAGAAATGTGTTTTTGAATTTATACCCACACATGTCTAAATTGTCAAGGTCGGCCACATCATCATGTAAACACATGAAGCCCAATGGACATGTCTCTTGATCCTCAACGATTTGTATAAAATAAGAGACCTCCATCCTCATTTGGCACCTCACTCACTCACACATTCTTCTCTCTCATCATTTGATTGGTTCGTACAACTTATTGGGCATCTCTTTTCCTCACACGTGTGGCAGCAGAAGGGTAAATTGCAGGATGAATTATAGAGCCAAAATTCCAGAGACTGTTGCAGTTTTGACCAATGTTGACCAGGGGTGGTTTGACCTCCTTTGACTGCAGTTATTGTGCCTGAATTTCGTTTTTGATAGGCCACATCTATTGGCATAGGAACCAAGGCATTTTGTTGACTTTGACTGCAAACATATCACAGGGTTGACCACAAGCTTGACTGCAAAGTTGACTGCAGAGTTTTACTAGGTTTGATTGCTATTTTCAAGACTGTTTTGGGTTGACTTTGATCACCTTATCAGGTCAAGTTTGATTGGGTATGACCGAGCTGCTTTGAGGACATTTTGTTGCTGCGTTGACCAATGTTGACTTTCTGGTTAGGGCTGTTGAATTGCTACAGAAAGTTTCAGATTTGACAGGGCTACTTTAATCATCATTTGGCAAGTCAATTTTGACTTTATTGTACTCACTCTCTGTTGAACATTTGATAATAATAAGAAGAATTGATCAAAGGGTTTTCCCCATCTTGGGGTTTTCCCCTGGCATTCGCCAAATCTAGTGTCCTCTTGTCTTGGCTTGTCTTCTGCATTGTTCATGTTCTATCTACAGTTACTGTCAATGTGATTGCTATTGGAAACTAAATTGGAAATTGTCATTGGGCTGCTAAAAGGACATTGAAGTAATTGTGTGAAGCATAGAACATACCGTTGTTAACTGAAATTAACAAACATCTTCCCATCATATACCTATTATATGCATAATGGCAAAGACGGGTTATAAATTACAACACAATTCATAAGAAAAAATGTAAAATTAAGAAGAAAAACTAAAAATTGAAATTGAAGTAGAAAGATACCTCATAAGAATGCCTTCTTGGCTTGGATCCCCTTGTCATATCCAAATAATCCATCAACGTTCTTGTACCTTTGTAATTGGTGATGGATGGAGTCTTACACTGCTCAATTAAGGAAAGTCCTTTGTATGCACTAGAAAAGACCTTCCATCATCTTAGCATCGATGTTGAAGATTTAGTCATTAAAGCAAGTTGTGCTAACATTGGATTCATTCATGCAAATTCAAGTGCAAAGTTCCAACACATTTGTGAGTACATTTGGGATTGGGATGGACTTTCTCCAATTGATCGATTCATCATGGATGGTTCCAGATCCCACTACAAGATATAACTTTGAAAGAGAAAGGATTCAACATGTCAAAGAATGCTTAGATGTAATGCCCCATACAAGTCAATTCCAGCATTTATAGAACAATGCGTACCTCAACTAGATCCAACTTAGATAAACCAATTAATAATTATATGGATCTATGAATCAAATTTGGTCTAATGATATTAGTTAGGGAAATTTTCGTATTTGAACAAGTGGTGACAACCACTTGTTAAAACTATGCAATTGTTAAATCTACGGTGCAAGATCACCGAGCAGCTTTATTGGTCGGGTGTAATATCAGCCGTCGGATGGGATGGTAAGATCTATGGTGGAGGATTGATCCGAAAAAGGCAAACATCGGAAAATGTGCATGTGCAGTTTTAACCAGTTCGTAGCATTTCAGGTTCGGGCGGCTGTCCAAAACCTCTGTTTGACTTGTGCTCTTCAAAGGTGCATAGCTGTGTCTTGGATCCGATGACATCCAGCCAGATCTGCGCAGACAATGCAAGTGCGTTCCTCCCCCAGCGTCTTACTAAAGATCGCTGCGCCTTCCATTCTGCCTAGATTTGCATGGAAGGTGATGTCTCAGACCTCTCCCGACATTCTAATAATAAGAATAATATTAATATTAATAATATGTGTAATATAAAATAATATTATTAATAACAATAAGCCGTTAATAATGATAATAAGCATTTATATGATAGAAAAGAGGAGCGGATGTATTAACACTATAATAATAATATAATATTATTGAGTTAATAATAATAATATATTATTAAATATAACCATTAAAATATTGTATTAGACAAAATATAAGAATATTAACAATGGATTATGATAGTTAAAATAGATGATAGACTCACACTATTATTAATATTGAAATATTATGATGTTATAATAATTAATTATATTAATTAGTAAACATAAAATAATTGTATTAACAATAATATTAATAATAGTAATGTATAATGATAATGAATAACAATGGCTTATTAAATATTAACAATATAATAATAGACTATTATAATAAAACATATAATATTAATTTTAATGGTTAATATAAAAATATAAATAATAGAGAAATTATTATGGTTGTTAATAGTAATATTCATAAGAATAACAATAATCGAAACAAGTATAGTTCCTATAATATAAAAAGTAGTAATAATAATGTAAATATTAATAACAGTAATCTTCCCCGCCTCCCCTTAATAACAATAAGGTCATCAATTTATCTAGTTTCTCCTTTCCCCCTTTAGTTTTTCAAGTTTTGGGTAAAGGATTAAATTTTGCCTTGGCCCCTAAGAAGATCCCTGTAGATGGCATTATTTGTGATGTTGAGTTTGGTATTAGAGGCTTACCTGATAATATTAAGGATTGTGCGGTAATCGTGAGGAAGGCTAAACCCCCTAAGAGTAATCTTCGCAGGGAAGAATTTGTAGCCATCAAATCCTTAAACCAAAACAAGGACATCGTTGTTTTGAAAGCAGATAAAGGTGGGGCTGCTGTCATTCTTAATAGATTCGATTACCGTAATAAGATGTTGGATCATCTTCATAATAGTGGAAGCTATAAGAAGCTTCCCAAAAACCCGCTTAAGAAGATTTCTGTTTTCCCACTCCGGTTTTCATTTTCTCCTTATTTCTCCCATGTAGTTAAATGCCCTTTCCCATAACCATACATTCAACAAGCTGGAAAAAATAAATTTTGCTGAAAACACAAATTCTGGAAAATTTACAGAATGTTGGAAATTGCAGAAATAAAAACCAGCAGTAATAAACAACCATTAAAACACATTAAAACACTGATATTTTTGGTCAACGTGACCCTGGAAAAACCCCCTACAACTCTTGGGGAAAACCAGTTTGAGAGCTCTTATTTATTTTTGAAAAGTCTTTTTACAGCAAGAAAATTTCAGCAAAAAATTACAGCAAAATAATTTTTTCAGCAAGCAAACTTATCCGTTTTAAGCCCAACGGACCACCTGGAAACTTCTCAGTTTTCAGCAAAAAAAATCAGCTTTTTCTACTTGTTCTTGCTGTTGTTCTGCTTGTCTTTCTGCTGTTCTGGTTTTGCTGAAGAGCTGCCTGGTATGTGTGCCAAACTGCTGCCTCTTTCTCCTTCTTGTCCAGAAATCTCCCTTGCTCTCTTGCTCTCCTTCTCCCAATCTGCTCATGAAAGAATGAATGATCTTTTCCTCCTTTTCCTCCTTTAATATAACTCCAAGTGACTTTTGGGTGATCTCTAAATCCAATGGCTGAAATAGATTTAGATCAATGGCTGAGATTAAATGCACTTTTAAATCTCACTTTCTATTTTTTAATTCACCCACTTTAATAAAGACCCACTTAGTCATTTATTTCCAAGTCACTTTT
>APFE030154916.1:0-10065 GCA_000404065.3 Pinus taeda | reverse complement strand
ATGTGATAAATGAGCTTGGTGAAATCCAAAACTTGCCTCACACTTGTCCAAAATTGACCGTCAAGAGCGGCCTCCTCCACCATTTCAAAACCTCCCCTGTCAGCTGCATTTGTAGCCCTTTCCTTTAATACCTGCCAATGTGGACTTGATACCATGCTAACCGTTGACTCTCTTACCTTCAAAAATGCGCCTGAAGGTGAGGTAATAGCTACCAAATCTCGTCTTCGCAATCTTCAACAACTCCAATCTTGAGTGACTGCGGAAAAGGCCATGGGTATTGCTATGATTTGTAATAAATTTTATCATTTGTTTTCCTTTCTTGTACAAATCACCAATCCATTGGTATTGTGCATTTTTGTTCTTGACAACATCATGCATCAGAAGGTTCAATGTGTGAACCAAACATCCAGACCAAAATATGTTGGGGTATTTATCCTCAATAATTGCTCCCGTTGCCTTACAATTAAGAGCATTATCAGTGATGACTTCGATGACATTGTATGGCCCAATACGGTCAATTGTTTCAAGTAATGCTTCTGCAATGTTGATGGCGGTCTTGAACTTGTTTGAGTGATCATATGCAGTTAGAAAGATGGCACCACTAACAGACACAGCAAGAACACTTATCAATGGCTTGCCTTTTACATTTGTCCATCCATCAGATAAGATGGACACCCCATGCTCAGTCCAAGCACTTGTCATTCTATTCAAAGAATGTGATATTTTTTGCTTTTTCATTATCAAGGCCAACGGTTCTTGCCTTGTCATACCCAGGGCTCTTGTATCCTTTAGGGGCATCATTTATGGCCGAAACCATTTCGTGCCAATAAGGTGAGCGAAAAACGTTGAATGGTATCCCACATGCATAGAGAAACCTGTAAACCTTTGAATCCACATCATTCCTACACCCCTCATCAAGGAAATCTGATATGGTTCTACGCCTTAAAAATGATGACCCTGAGCCTCCATATCCACTGCCTTGGGAGGATGCTGAAGGAGTTCTTTGTGATTGTGAGCTTGGTTCAAAGAAACCCCTTGATTTTTTTGATTGGTATTGGGCTTCTTCCTCCTCCCTTATGTATTTGGCTCTATCCACTGTTGACACCGCTGCACAAGTTTTGATTCCTATTTGTTTCTCTCCATTTCATGGCCTTTTCCCACAGAGGTGTCTTCTAGCACGGGTGTATGAACCTGTGTAATCAGTGTTGCAATGGGGGCAATGAAATTTAGTGGTTCCACCCCCTTTCCCTGTTTCAGCCCTGTGAACATATTTCCACAATGGGGTTTGGTCTTGTTTAGTCTTTTGAGTGTCCTGTTCACCCTCCTCCAGGTCCTCCTCACCGGGGTTTTCACCCATTTCACTTTCTCCAGCTTCTTCATCCCCCTCTCCAATTTGGCCCCTCCGTTTCCTACTCTCCAGCACCATAATAACCATAAAAGGGACCAGGAAGAGGAAAATGCCCAGAAATATGGTGAGGTCCATGGTGTTTTATGTTTGTAGGGTTTTCATTCAACAATCTGCAAATTAATTTAATTTATTGGGATTAATTAACTTAATTTATTAATTTAATTCAAATTCATCATTTTAATACACAATAAACTAAATTAAATTCCCTAAATTACTACCTAACTAAATTAAACTAGCTAGATTAGCTGAATTATTAAGTTACTTACCTCTGCAGGCTTGCTCCTCGCTCCTTGCTCCTCGCTCCTCACTCTTCAGCAATTGCTCCTTGCTCCAAACTCTTGCTCTTCAAGCTCCTCAACCTCTTCAAACATTCATAATGAAATGTTTTTATGCCCAAAGGGCTTTTAAAACAATTTTTTTTTATAAAATTTAAGTTTATTTTCGGGTCCGCGGATTTTTTTTCCTCCGACCCGCTCCCGGCCAGCTGAAAATCGCTCCCGGAGCGATTTTTTAAAGCTCGGGAGCGATCCCCGGGCTTTAAAAAGCGCTCCAGGAGCGACGGAGCGGCCGCTCCCTAGGTTGCTCCCGAAATTGGCAGGGAGCGAAATTTTTTTGGAAGGGAGCGCGCTCCCGAAAATCGCTCCCGTCCGGGAGCGATTTCAGGAGCGTGCTCCCAACTGCTCCGGAGCCGCTCTCCGCCGGAGCGCGCTTCGGGAGCGGGTTCGATGGGGGGGGGGGGGGGCGCTCCCCCGCAACTATGGTCAAATAACGACAGAGGTAAAGTACCTAGCAAGGGTAAGAGAAAGAGTGAGGAGCCAACCTCATAGGTTGGAAAGAACTACTTGAGTAAAATCAAGTGATTTGTTTGTCATAAGCATGGTCGTTATGCGTCACATTGTGCAAAGAAGAAGGGTAAAGGGAAGCAACAACAAAAGCAACTATAGTCTCAATAGAAACTCATATGAATGAGTTTGCTGCCAAGTTCAAGAAGGATTTTTTGACGATATCTTTCCTTTCTACCAACTTGATTTTGAGGGATGTGTGGTATGTGGATAGTGGGGCATCTCAACATATGACATCAACTCTGCAATTGTTTTCTAATCTGAAGAAGCAAGACTTAGGAGAATAGCTTGAGCTTGGTGATGCTGCCGAGTTCCTAGTAATAGTAGTTGGTACTATTCTCTTTCTGCTCGAGTTAGGTAATTTTAAAGATTTTGATGATGTCTTGTTTTTTCTATGGCTCAAGAAGAATTTGCTTTTAGTTTTAATCATGGAGGATAAGGGCTTTACAATGGATTTCAAGAACCAAGAAGACCTCATTAGGCCAAAGGATTCTATCCTAGATACAACTTAGGTAATATGGGTCACAAAAGGTAATTTGTATAGGTTTTAGCATGAACTTGTTCAAGCTTTGGTGCATAATAGTGACAACTTGTGTGAGTTGTCGCACAAGAGGATGGGGCACCTGCATCCTAGGGCATTTGCTATTATGGGGGAGATAGTTATAGGTCTTCCAGAGTTCATTGACACCCCTGAAAAGCACATTGATTGTGCTTTGATTGCCTTGACGGATTGAAACGATAGGATTGTACCTACATCACATTGCATGCAAGCAAGAATAGGTGAGTTCATCTTAAATCCATTACCTTCTTCCACATTAGGCGATATCTCGTGATATGGCCCCTCCACTGCTCTTATCGCTCGACGCCATGGCCAAGTGCAGAAATATTTGAATTCTAGCTAGTGGATTGTTAGAATAATCTATAAGGTCATTGTAGTTGATTGTGAACCCACTAGCATGAACCCCTTATTGAAACACACTTAACCCTAGCCATTGAGACCCTAGCACATGTGTAGGTATAACTTAAGGCTTCTCATGTTTTGACTACAAGACTAGATTTTAAAATAGAACAAAAGCGATTAAACTACAATCCTGTATAGCATCTCCAATGCATCATGTGTAAGTATGACTTGAGGCTTCTCATGTTTTGACTATAGTACTATAATAATATAACAACATTTGATTAAGCTACAATCCTATACATCTCCAACCCTAATGCTTTATGATTAGATCAAACATTGAACTTCTTATTATAACTTATATGAGTTTACTAGATATGGGTTTGGAGTGTTACCAATTATTGTTTTAAAGTTTTATGACCCAAAATTGTTGGTAAAGGTCTATTGAAGAATTTATCTCATCTACTAGTAATATAGCAAATTAATACATGGCATTTATGGTCTTGGATGTGAAATTGAATACTTGAATTGTTGTTTTTTTTTGAACTTGTGACATTTTTTGGTTTTGTTGTTTTGAGATTTATGTCTGTTGCTTTTTAATGATGTTTTTTATTGACATGTCTATATTTTCGTTCTAGGCTGGTCTTGGAAATATGCCATCAAATATAGATTCAGTGACAGAGATGCTCCTTTTCAATTCAAATGAACTACCATATCACAGGTATCAATACAAAGTTTCATTAGTAATTGTGTGCAAGTTGTAGACAATGATAACACCATTATTTTTATGAAATAAAGGCAATAATTCTATGAATTTATATTGGGTGAATGAATATAATTACAAGGTCATATGCCCTACCCTAATTCATTATGTTATCAGTTTAAAGCAAAATTATGAAAATAATTGGAAGTGTTGCAAACATATAAAATTTTAAAAGTGATATTTATGTGTTTTCTTTGTTTGAATGTTCTATTGTATGCTATAGCAATATAAAAATGAATCAATAAAAACTATACTCATCTAAATGTAATTTCTAAGAACTTTTGATAGACTAATAATATTTAGTGAATATTCAAACTACGATCTATTTACAATCTTTATGTCAGTGCAGTTGAAAAGACTTAAGATTAAAATTATGCATGATAAGCTATTGATGCATGTCTTATATGATTGGTTTGTACAAGAAGACATAATTGTTTCATCCAGTCAAATGTTGTTGCATTATTTTGTATGATTGTTTTAACTAGCATCCACCATGCTACTAATAAACATCCTAAATGATTCAAAAATAAATTTATTTTTAGACAATGTAATGTTTATTGTGTGAGATTTAGGCCCCTTAGAGTTATTGTCGAGGATTATAGAAACAGAAAATACGATCTCATTGGTGGTTTTAATAAGTTTAGAAACATCTTGGACATTGCACTTGAGCCAAGCTATGGAAAACGTTGGAAGAAATAGGTATCCCTTAGAGATTCCTAGTGTTTTGATCAGGATGCCTGAAAAAGGTTATTGCTAAGATGAATTGTGATAGCGAGTGGATTATGGACATTAATCATAATATTGGTGTTAAGAAGAGATCCCCCTTTCTCCCACCCTTTTTGGTATGTATATTAATAAAATTGAGCAATGCTTATAAGAGGAAGGGTGCATTGGTAATAACATGGTCAGAACCACTATTGTCTCTCTTATACACTAATGATATTGTCCTTCTTGCAAAAACTATTGATGATTTTCACAAGCAACTCAAAGTTCTCCAATGCTTCTTGAAAATCTATGAACTTACCATTAAAATTGATCAATGGAGTCCAATGTTGGAAAAATCAGAATCGACAAAAAATTGGCAAGGGTCCAGAAAACATCGTTTCAGAAAAATCGGCAAAAAAACTGGCAAACATAAAAAATACATAATATATTCATTTACAAAAAATGTAAACATATAAAGCAACATTAACATTAGATAAACATATTTGCACATAAATATGGAGAAAGCACTGATATCATAGTATTCAAAACCAAGGTTACTTGGGAGTGGGAGTGGGGAGTGACATTTTCAAAAGCTCCCGGTTTGGGAGCGAATTTTTATATAATATATATTTTTATATATTTTGATGCATATATGTCAACAAAAGCATGTAGAATGATGAATTAGATATAAAGAGCATAAAAACATGGATTGAACCATATAACATCAATCATCTAGAATTTATAATCTTCATCAACCACGTCCACAAGTTAGTAACCTACAACATATCGAGTCTCGACATCAGGATTTCTAGACATCGTTGAAACCATCAAAGGATATCTCCCAGAGCCTAGAGGTCTATGTTTTGGGCGTGAAATATTTAGGGGATGCAGGTGAAGTCCCCATGCCCCTCGGGACATCCCCTTCCAAAGTAAGACATGCCCTTCAGTCCTCGGATCCTTGAGGATGGGGAAATGTAATGGGTGCACCCTCAAGTGTGAGGTGGGTCCCTTTGTGACACACATGCACCCATATATATAGCCAACTGAATCACGACTTTTACAACCACAACAGTATTATGTATGAACCAGCTTAACTATTTAACTGAGATGCACTTGAGCTTACTGATCATTTTGTTTCCAACATTTCATCAAGGTTTGCTTATCAGTATAAGTTATAATGATAACAGTGAACATGGTAACACCTCGACTGATTATTGATGGAAATATTGAACAGCGTCCAGACTCCATATGGATATGTCGGCCTACAACTACAAGTTATCGCGAGAATACGGGATATATTGCGAAGGAGAAGAAGTTAAGAACAGAACGAACGCGGGAAGATTCAAGAACTTACCTGGCAGGCTGGCTATGGTGCACCGACGACACTGGACAGTCTGCTCTCCTCTCAGCACTCCGCTTGCTCACACTGCTCACTCACATAAACTCAATGTGAATACCCTGCTCAAACACCCGCCTTTTATTAACCCGCAAACAGAACAAATCGTGACACGATTCGCCCAAAAAACAGGACTCGTTTCCAAAAAAGGGACGCGATTCGCTTTTTTTCGGGACACCCTCCGACACGACGTGGGGAATTCGGACACGACGTGTCAGAGAAAACGAATTCGAATCCCGACAGAATCATGTCGGATTCGACCGATTCGGGATTCGTCCCCCCTTTTGTGCGAATCCGGTATCTTAGTATATAACATTTATCATCATTGATCACTAAAGTTGTACTTGTAACCATTACCATTACCAAGTAACCAAACTATAACAAAAAATATCTAACACAAAATGAAATGTTTCAACTTTCAACTTTCACGAAGCATCATATTCATAATTCATTACCAATGAGTTATAATTGCCAACTTCAAACTTCGTGGTGGTCTACTACTACTAGGAGTCTCCTCCTGCATAGTCGGATGACCAAAACCAGAAGCCGCATGCGCTCCATGTGAGGATGTAGATGGAGGTGGCAGCGGTAAAGGCAAAGATATTGGAACTCGAGCATTGCTACTGGATGGTCGGGGTGGCATCGCTAGTATTGCTTCATCATCTTCTTTCAAAAGTTCTGTTTGCAATTCTTCTAGATGTAGAGCACCATCCACCAAATTATCTTCCTCTGGGTTGTTGTCTCAAGTTGTATCTGATGTATCCTCACGAGCCCGATCACAATAATGACTCATCAACTTCAAGTTGTAGTGCACATAAACCTAGCTTTCTGCCCGCTTTTCATTGAGTCTGTTTCTTCTCACATTGTGGATGGAGCTGTAGGTGCTCCAACACCTCTCTGCAGAAGAAGTATTTGCAACCTGTGAGAGCACTATTGTTGACCTAGATTGTCATTGATGTCAATATGGCAATATTCTAGATGAGTAAACAATGATGTGAAGCCAAGCAGAGCAGATCCATGAAGAAACAGGAGCAAGAAGCCAAGGAGCAAAGCCATCAGGGAAGCCATCAGAAGAGGTCATTGGAAGCAAAGAGGTCATTAGCTGTTGTGTGTAGATAGAATTCAGCGAAACATAGAGAGGAGAAGAAGAGACAGAGGAATCATAATGGGTCTTTGAATCCGGTTGAAGAATCAGAGTGAAGCTCAGAGAGAATCAACGATGTATGAATTCGCAGAAGGCAAGCTTTGAGAGAGTTGAGCAGTGGAAAAGTGGAAGGCCGAAACCCTGAAGAAAACCCGAAACCACAGGAAAAACATTGAAGAAATGAATCAAAGTCAAAGTGAGGAGACAGATGAAGATTGAACGCACAGGAACCGTTGGATCTTGGAGATCAATGGACGAGATTGTTTGTTATGAGCGACCATAATTAAGTCGCGTAGCATAAAGTCAAAGAAATGAACGACGGAGATTAATTTAAGTATTAGTGGATGAGGAAATCGGAGGAGCCATCGTAACTGTCGATGTTAGAAGATCTACGGTCATCGGGAGCTAAATAGCTCGGGCGTTAGTCAAAGAGAAAGGCGGGTTTATAAGCGGAAATGGTTTATTGGGTTGAGAATAAGCGCTAAGTGGTAATAGGAGGGAGTCATCGGATTCCGTTAAGCAATTGACACGTTGCACGTCGGAGGAGAGAGGAAACTGCTTTATCAAGCGGGTAATCCTCATGCATGTAGCTCACCTGATATCATTGTCGAGCGTTGGATCAAATGCAGTGTTGATCGACGACGAAGGATCAACGGATGGTTTTTGGCTTGATTGGGTTAAGTTAGGACCGTTAGATTTGGAGAGAAGAGATCTACGGCGCAGCAAAGCTTCCAGTGGATTGTGTTGATCGGACCGAGTTGTGATCGTCGGATCTAATACAGAAGAAATTGACGGTGTAGAACGAGACGCTGATTAAAAAGCGAAAAGTCAATGTGGGACCTCTTTGTTGACAGAGGAAGCCATGGATTGGGAAGCCAAAGAATCAAGCGAGCATAGATGGACGAGCAAGCGCAGGGGAAGCTATAGCGACCGGAGGAGGGAACCCAAAAGGTCGAGCGAGCGTTGAGGAAGCCGAAGCTCAAGCGAGCAAGGAGGAAGCCAAAGGTCAGCATATCAGGCTTATATAACAGAGAAAAAAAGTGGTAGAACCGGGGAACTGTAAAAAAAAAGAAGGAAGCCGAAGTTCTGGCAAAAGTGGAAGGAACAGGAGGATAGAAGTAAGTCATAGGTCCAGCAGGGTTGGGAGTAGAGAATTACAACCAAATAGATCCAGACAGTTTATAGCAGAGGGTTGGAGCCCTTGAGGTTGGTGCCTCAGAACTGAAAAGATTGGTGTCCTGGGACTTGGTGCTCCTAAATTCAAGGTTGGTGCCTTGACAAGACAGAGTTGGTGCTCTGGAGGTTGGAGCCTCACAAAGAGTCCAAGTTGGTGCTTGGCAACTGATTGAAACCATATATATATATATATATATTGTACTTGATTTATTGCAAAGATCACATTAATAAAAACATCTATTCCTGTTATCTATTTCTGTGTTTCAAATATAAATGTTTTTAACTGATAAAAATAATAATTGAAAAGAAATACTGATTCAACCCCCCCTCAGAATTTCCAACAATTGGTATTAGAGTGGGCTTCTTCATATCAGCCTAACAGCTTGAAGAAGGATTCTTAGTCATGATGAGAAATCAAGAAGTGTCAGGAAGACCTCCTCTGTTCAACGGCATAAATTTTGGTTTTTGGAAAAAGAGAATGTCCTACTACTTAATGTCCCTTGGACCTGAAGTTTGGCATTCGATCTTAAATGAGTACATAGCTCCTTCCACTCTTCCAACAGATCAAGATGAAAGGAAAGTCTACGTTGCAAATGCAAAAGTCTTAAACTCCATCACTAGTGGAATCACTGATTCTGAATTTACAAAAGTCATGAATTGTAATTCTGCCAAAAAAGTATGGGATAAGCTAATTGGCTTATATGACGGGGATAAGCTAATTGCCATACAGGTTCAGAGGGAGCATGCTTTTTCCTCGATTAGCGGAGCGTCTTCGGGTATCTGGTATGTAGACAGTGGGGCTTCACGTCACATGACAGGAGTCCGTGAGTACTTCTCAGAGCTTTCAGAGAGTGGCACTGATGTAGAGGTAGTACTCGGTGATGACAGAGTTGTTAGAGCAGTCGGGGTGGGGACACTGACATTTCAGAGGGAGTCCAAACCTCCCTTGAAGGTGACAGATGTTCTTTATGTGCCAGGGATGAGGAAGAACCTCATATCTGTCTCAGCTTTGGAGGACAGAGGATATGAGTTATTGTTCAGGGGAGGACAGGTGTTGATGTATCCCAGGGGCGCTCCAGCTGATTCAGCTAGAGTGATAGGTGTACGCCATGCAAAGGTGTACAAGTTTGCATTCCAGCGCCTTTTGGCATTGAGTAGTAGTACCGACAACAAAGCTAGCAGTTCTGAGCAGTGTGAGATTTGGCACCGCAGGATGGGACATATGTATCATGGAGCCTTGAGGACCTTGCGGGAGATCACTACAAGTATGCCAGATTTCAGTACTGATCATTTTGATACTTGTAGAGGATGTGCTATGGGCAAGTTTGCCAAATCCCCTTTTCCCAGCAGTGACAGCAGAGCGACTGGGATACTTGATTTGATACATTCTGATGTGAGGGGTCGGATGTCTCATGTTTCCTTGAGTGGATATGAGTATTATGTTTATTCATTGATGATCACTCCAGGAGGACCTGGATTTATTTCTTGAAGACCAAGAGTGAGGTCTTCAAGCGGTTTCAGGAGTTCAGAGCTCTTGTGGAGACACAGACAGGTCGGAAGATCAAGTCCCTAAGGTCGGACAATGGAGGAGAGTACACCCTTGGAGATTTTGTTGACTATTGTGCGGAGGCAGGCATTAGGAGGGAGTTAACTGTTCCTTACAACCCCCAGCAGAATGGGGTTGCGGAGAGGAAGAACAGATCCATCATAGGGGCTGCCAAAGCCATGTTACA